>JAUZST010013987.1:0-10786 GCA_034779995.1 Parotocinclus haroldoi
TAATCCATTGCTCTATTGCCCTTTCTGTTAAATGTAAATTCTAATAAATACACTCGGTACAGGAGACTAACGTAGGGGTTAATTAATTTGATAATACTGTGATTATGCTTCTTAAGTAGTGCACTCCATGTCCACTAGATGTTGATCTGCAGATGTTGGGCTTTGCACACGCTGGCATCCGCTGCACTCCACTCTTAAGATGTAAAGAAGGTTTATCTCGTACCATTCCAGACTCAACCTTTTCGACCCACCACAATGGACAATCA
Organism: Parotocinclus haroldoi; assembly: GCA_034779995.1. Classification (NCBI taxonomy): domain Eukaryota; kingdom Metazoa; phylum Chordata; class Actinopteri; order Siluriformes; family Loricariidae; genus Parotocinclus; species Parotocinclus haroldoi. Next base: position 267 of record JAUZST010013987.1, read on the forward strand.
TCAAGACTCTCTTCTGCACTAACAGCCAGGTGGTAGAATGGACTTCCACTTGCGGTCTTCAAACGGTGATTAAAGACTCACCTTTTCACTCAGCACATTTGATTATGAATTCTTTAAAAATCTTATTTTTACATTTGCTTTTTTGTGCCCTCATCTGCATATAATTATAAGCTATTTAGAGTAACCTGGCAAACACGTTGCACTGAAAACGTCGTGATACTTTTACAAGCCAGTGCAGGTTTTATATGAAGGTTTACTGCATACTTGTTACAAGCAGAATAAAGTTCACAATTTAAGTTTAATATATAGATGCCCATAATAACCAAGACGCACGAACGGTTCCAAAGCAGGCATCTCTACCCAACGTTTTTTGCGTTTGTTTATTTGCTTGTTTGATATTTGTTTTTGGTCCTGTTTGTTCGGTTTTGCTTTTGATCTGTTGCTGTAAGGGCCACTTTTTAATCCAGACCTTCTATCAACGCGGAGTCACCAATCACTGCGTTCAGGGGCGGAGTGATCCGAAAAGTCACATTTTTACGCACCGTTACGCACAGATAACGAGGACAGGAAGCCTCAAGTTACTTCAGTCCTAAGTGGATCTGCTGCCATGGGTAACACTGGAGTGTCTACGGATGGAGCAACGGAACTTCTTTATCAGAGCATCACCGAGAACTTGTCTATAAACTACGGGAGTCTGGAGGACATCGACGTGTCTGCAGACGGCAGTCTGATTCTGCGCTGCTTCATCTCCGTCACCTACTCTTTCGTGTGCGTTGCGGGACTTGTGGGTAACCTGTTCGTGCTGTTCTTCATTCGGGCGATTCAGGCGCGCAGAAGGTCCGACACCAATGTTTTTGTGCTGCACCTGGCTGTCACCGACTTGCAGTTTGCCCTCACCTTGCCCTTCTGGGCGGCGGATGCTGCGCTGGATTTCAGCTGGCCGTTTGGAAACGTCATGTGCAAGTTGGTACTGTCAGCCACAGTCATGAACATGTACGCGGGAGTTTTCTTCCTCACTGCCATGAGCGTTGCGCGTTACCGGTGCGTATCTTCAGGTGGCCGGAGCTCCTCGGTCAAATGGGCGGCTGGTGGTTTGTGGGTTTTAGCTGTGGCTGCCACCGCGCCCACCTCCATTTTCTCCACGGTTACTGATGTGGCTGGAGAAAAGCTGTGTCTTTTGAGGTTCCCGGACGGGCAGCGCTGGTTAGCTGCGTACCACCTGCAGAAAATCCTCTTAGCCTTCGTCATACCCATGGTCGTGGTTTGTGTCAGCTACCTGCTGCTCCTGAGACTGGTGCGCCGCCGGAGTCTGAAACGCAGAGAGCGCGTAACGAGGTCGGTCGCCGTTGTAATCCTGTCCTTCTTCCTTTGCTGGATGCCTAACCACGCCGTCACGCTTTGGGGAGTCCTGGTCAAGCTGAACGTCGCACGGTGGAACAAAGCGTACTACGTGGTGCACACATACGTGTTTCCACTGACTGTGTGTCTGGCTCATGCCAGCAGCTGCTTAAACCCTGTGATTTACTGTCTCACGCGCACAGAGTTCAGGAGAAAATTAAGGGAACTTTTTCTCAGGCACTGAACGCGCCCATGTGACGGTGCCTCCTTACACCCCTTTTCAGTCCATTCACTACTTTTTCCAGCGCGCTTTTTTTTGGTTATCAGACTCGGATACAAAGCGCTTTACAACTGCTGCTATTTTACAACACACATTTAAGCCATTGTGGATTTAGGGCCATGATCATACCCCCAAGAATGGCAGATTGGCAGCGCTGGGACTGGAACCAAGCTTGGTCCATAGTCCAGTAATTTAACAACTGAGCCACTAAGATCACTGAAGTTTCTGTTTTTAATCATGAATTCATTCATGCTTAACCCGGTTCTGTGCTGAGCCGGGATGGACTGCTTTCTGCCTTGTTCTTTGTGATGCAGTGTCCTTAAATTGGAATAAGAGACTATGGAAACTGAGTGAGTAATTAGTCCCTTTCTATAGTAGTTTTAGTGAGTCTTTTGATGTATTCATTTATTCAATTCTTTTTACATTCCTGCTTAATATAGATGAACTGGCAGCACAGGGTGCAAGGTGGGAACTGACCCTAGACTGGCTGCCAATCCATCACAACACACGCACTCAGACCAGGGCACTTTGAAGACAGCAACTGAATTGTCACAACTTTGGAGTATGGAGAATCCAGCATAACCGCTCACTCAGACACAGAGAGAACATTCAAAATCCACACAGGAAGCTTCCATGCTGGGAATCGAACTGGGAATGTCTAGATGTCTGAGGGGACAGCGCTAAGCCACAACACAACGTTTAACTATACAGGATTAACAGAACTTGATTGTAGCTGTGCAGAAACTCCATGATATTTCAGCCGTTCTGTAAGATTTCAGCATTATATGTTCGCGTTTAGAAAAGAGACAAGATATATCGCTTATCGTCCTTAGCATCCCCAGAACTGCCTGTACATTACCGGAGCATCACTGAAACTACAGAACTACAATTTATATATTGTAGACACTTGTTCCATCCTGAAGTTTGGATATAAATGTGAAATGATTGTAAAATGCCTGATGAATGTATAATGCCACCAGCAGGACTGCCTTAAGTACAGGCACTCTCCATTTTGCGATGGCTCGACTTGTGATCGATGATGTTTCCATTGGAATCAAATCATAAACACAATCAGCAGAAACCGTAATATAGGGGAGTAATGAGAGTCCTGTCAAATATGATGAGGAATAGCCATTATCAAAACACAATTTTAGTTTTTCACTTTCAGGACATTATTTAATACTTTATTATAAAGTAAGCGTTATGTTGTTTCGCCCAACTGTAGTTTAATGTGAGTGTTTCAAACATGTTTAAGGTAAGTTATGCAGGGAAATACTCTCCTGCCCTCAGCAGTGTGTGATGTAGTGTATGTCACTGGGCGGCAGGAGTGGCGAGTGCTCTGAAATGTAGTGAGCTGTCATGTTTAAAAGTCTTTAATTTAGACTGCCACTGAAAATGTATTGAACTCCACAATGTAATGTTTATGTTTTATCGGTTTAAGTCGTGTATATATATATATATATATATATATATATATATATATATGTACTCAAGCCAATAGCAATTTGGAATAAACAATTAATCTAACATGCATGTATTTGGACTGCGGGAGGAAACCATAGTACCCCGTTTACTCACCCGTGCAGACATGGGGAGGACATGCAGAATCACATAAAGGTTGCTTGACCCAGGGTTTGAACCCAGGACATTCTTGCTGTGAGGTGGTAGTTCTACCCACCATGCCACCCATTTCCCTATCGTAAATGGACGAGTACCTGTACTTCATAAGCATGCTTTTCATTATACTACATTTCCCTATACAATCAAATCAGCAAAAACAATAAACCCGTCTGATCTGTATGAAATAATTCATTGTTATACATCAGATGAAACCAACTTCAGTGCTGGGACTAAGGGTTTCCCAGCACAACATTACCCAGAATACCCAGCAGGCTCATCTTCTTTCCATGTTACATTCTGGTACCATCACATCCCCCCTAGTAAATGGTGCACATATACACGATCGTCTATGTGATACAACGGAAACGTGACCCATTGGACTAGTCGATCTTTCTCCTTTCTGTTATACTTGTAGATGCTTTCAGGTGAGTGTTTTGACTAGGCAGGCCCATACTCAGCAGGTGGAGCTGTAGGAGGTCGAGACTTGTTCCACAGAAGCTCATCTGTGCATTTCGGTCACTTAGGATAAGATTCCTTGTATTCACCCATCGTCGGCCACTAAAACCAAGTCATCGATTGGTGGTTTGTCCCTTCTCAGACCACTGCTGACCAGGAGCATCCCATAAGTTGTTGTTTAGGAGACCCAGTTGTCTGGCCATGCTGATTTAAGAAGTGTTACAGTGGCTCCAGTTTTTCTTTCTGAACATTTCCAACATGGCAACTAAGAGAACCTAATGTTCATTCACCATGTAATATATCCCAGACCTTACTGTGCTGTTGTACTAGATGAACAACATTATGTTATTCGATCTGTGGGTGGTGTTAATGTTTTGGCTCATATGAATATCACATGAACAGTGATATTATTCTCTTGCGTGAATCCTGTGCCAGTGAAAGTGGCATCTTGTGCATATTATGTAGTGTTTTTGAAGATCTGTGTTGGTGCAGTTTTATGTGCTATTCTGTCATGTAATTAAATGTCTTTGGTTACCGCTGTGAGTTAGTGTCAGTATCAATCCTACTGTCAGATACCTGCATGTGGAAAACTAGGATAACTTTAGTTCAGAACTGTCTCTTTCTGAATAGCACAATACTAATGGAGTATGAATCTATTGCAGCCACGTCTTCAGCGTGGAAGCTCTTCAGAGCATGCTGCTTGCACTACTGAACATGTATGGCAAAATAAGCTCTGAAAATGCTCGAAACAGTGAATTTAATATGGCTATTGAAACCCCCCACATGACCCTGCTAAATATGCAGAATTTGACAGGCACAAGCCAGTAGCCTCTGCCATATTTCATTAGCAACCATGTTAAACCATTTTTTGTGTGCTCATATTTATCAATTGGATTTTAATTATAATCTTATGTATATTTAAAAAATGGCAAGTTGGATAAGGAAATGGCGTGTCACCCCCTACCCCAAAAGTTACCTCCATGATCTGGATATATGATAGAATCTGTGTGTGTGTTTTGCCTTGTTGTTGAATGACAATTTATTTGAAGCAATTTGTTATTCAATAAGAAGAATTATGTGTCCGTAGAGGTTTGGGGTGACTTTAAGGCTCATAATCGTTCCACCCGTGCAGCTTTCAGAGCAAATTTACATTGATCGATCATCTATCTTTCTGAATCGCAGTGTATGTGCGTCATATTCTGAAACGATAAGTTATAAGATTCATATTTCTATTAATGCACGGACAGTGCAGCTCACCTGATAGTTTCTGCTGATTTAAAGCCTGTTAGGATTGTACTTATTTACATGTTGAGATCAGACCGATCGAACCAGCATCAGGTGCCTCATTAATTCATTCTTGGTCTCCATGAAAAACCTGTAGCTCATCATCCCCACATAAACACCCTTTGCCTTCTGGATCGATTTCCATTCTGTCTGCAAGCCTGTTAGTTGTTTCTCATTCTCAGCTCTATCTGGTGCGAAACTGACTTTACAGACTTCAGTAGAACTCAATCATATCTGACCTTAAGATCTGTAACAAATCCCTAAAAACTCCATTTGGTTGTATTTTCCATGAACCGATGCTGAGATCTCTCCAGAATCAGGACCTGAGAGTCACGGACTGACCTCTAGTAATGTTTTAGAATTTGGCTCTACGAAGTTCTCACCACGTACAGAATTTTAAATCTGTCCTGTCCTCATTTGAACCCGATGTCGGCAGATGAGAGAGAGACTGTAACTAAAAAGGGGAGGTGTGGTATTGATTCGGGACAGGCTAGCAACTCACCTCAGTTCAGGTCGAAGTGAGCAAACCTGCAGAGAGACTGAACTTGAGCTCATGTTTTAGGAGGCTACTTAAAAGAACTGTCCAAAAAAAGTGTTTGAAACCACATTAAGGGGGAGTTGAACTTTGATGTCTAAATGTTAATGTACCGGTGACAGCAGGACAATTTCTGTTGTTAGATGTTTAAACTGATAGACGTTTGTGAAAGAAAATTACCATGAGTTCAAATGTTTTAGCGTTGAACTGTGTGTTATATCAGTTAGCCAAGAGTGCTCGAGCCAGGTCCAAGTCAAGATTGAGACCACATTAAGATTTTTTTCATCAGACAATAATAAAAAGTAAAAGAATTCATTTGTAATTCACTCTGCATTCATTATCATGTACTATACATGATATAATAAATATTTCAGCAATATTTACAATATACACAAAGTAACCTGAATATCATTCATTTTTTATCATTACATGTGGAAACATAATAATAATACAGTAATTCCATATTTAAATTTCTGTTACTTTACTGTTTACATGTTAAACTATTCACTAGCCGAAAATGCACACCTGCAATCTCAATGTCAAACTGTTCAAAATAAAGCATAATCATTGTTCAGATACTGATCAAGAAGATATAGTTCTTGTTTTTTTGTGTTTTGTGGGGTTTTTTTGCCTCCGACATGTACATTGGATTCGGCTGATCTCAAAAACACTTCCCGAGGCCACCTTTTCCCCAGACAAGACAGAGTCCAAATGCGGTTGAGAAGGAGAATAGACTTGAACACTACAACACTAATTAGGACTATTTGATCATTTGTTTATGTTAGCAAACCAATAATTGATCCAGTAAATCGTTTGCTTACACGTAACGATAGTTTCATTCTCATTTGGTGGGTCACTGGTTGAATCTGTGAATTGTCCAGTGACCATAATTCTCAAGATCTGAGACCTTTTTAAGATTGAATCTTAGTCGTTTGGATAGAAACTCACTCGTCTCTCATTCAGCATGTCAGCATTTCTTTTTGATTTTTTTTCCCCATTATTTCGAGAGGTAGCACTTTGGGCATATGCGGTATAAATGTGGCTACTCTTAAAACATGACTATATTATGATACATTCGTGTTATTGGGGCAATGACAGCAATGAGATTGAGACATTAGAAATGTTGGTTGTGTTAATTGTGACTAGTGCTCTTTTTACAGCTCAGCATTCAGGGCACCAGATACATTCATACCAGCCCCTGCTTTTAACACCGCTCAACACTGTCGTGGGCACACAACAGAGCCTACCCTGGAACAGGCCAATGCAGGTGGACCCAAACAATTCCTGTTCAGTGGAGGTTTTGTAGTTGTCCCTAAAGCACTGAGTGATGATGAGCAGGAAAAACGTGCATAACAACAGATGGGCTCCAGTCAATAGTTTGTACCTTACTGTGCACTTATATGGTAGATAAACCTGATATAATGGTCAGTGAGTGTAGGTACAAGCTGTGTGTGGCTAATAACCTGGAAAACTAGGGCATCATATAAATATGAGAGTCATTACTGAGTTGTGTGACTGTCTATCTGTTCCGGCACTTTCCACAGTCTATAAATACACTTAGGACACACTGACTGGAGAAAGTGTTGCTCAGTGCAAATGTGTCCTGCCGTCTGTCCCTCATGTCCTCCTCTTTCATGTCCATATTTCCATTAAGGTGGGTGATGCCCATAAAAGCACTGACCATAAAATTGGACGGCTGCTGTCACACCGTGTTTCCTCTGAGGTCCTCAGCTGCTATGATGTCCTGCACTCTAAGTGCTGTTTCCCCATGCAGGATATTACACTGTTATATTCCTTTTGGCTTATCGATAAACAGCATGAAAGAGCAGTTCAAAATGAAAGTGAACCTTCCTTTGAAACAAATGTAGAAAGACACTTTATTTCACCACAGCCGTGTAAAGTTTTGACTTACAAAGCAACGGAATTAAAAGAGCAGATTCTGTTCATGCACAACTTAAATATTACACACTAAAAACCAAAAACAGACCAATACCCAGACTTTAGTACTGTTGAGATCCTTTCTTTTGTGTTTTCCTTTGTTTCCTTACTTTCCACCCCTCTTCATTTCCCTCTTTCTTCTCTTATTCCTTCTTTCCCTCCACCCATCCTTCCTATTTTACTTTCTTTATTCATGCTTCCTTTTCCCCCCTCCTTTTTCGTTCCTTCATTCCTTCCATTCTTGATTCCTCCCTTCCTTTTCTTCTTTCTTCAATTCTTAATTCATCCTTCCTATCTTTATTTCTTCTTGTGCTTATCTTCCTCATGCATTTCCTTCCTTTTTTCTCTGTCCTCCCTCCCTTCCTTCACTTCTAGCTAGCAGAGCTGACAGACACGCATTTGGTGTGTTTGGTTCAAATACTTTTACCAGTCTGAACTGTTAAGGCTAAGCATCTTTAATAATAACTTTAAATAACAGTTATTTTAGTTTTGTTAGCAACAAGAAACCATGAGAAACACTATACTCAATACTATACTCCTTTATTATTGTTGTGCTGTTGCACGCGGTATCATAACCTAATCATGTTCTGTTTAAGAAGGAGTTTCTCATCCGCAGTCTCTTTGTGTAGATCCTCAGGATCAGAAGCCGCCTCTGTTCTGGAGGCCTCAGTGGCCTGCTACGGCTCGCTGAACTGAAAGGAAATCATTTAACCCCTCGTTTGTTCTCAGTGAGGCCAGAAGGGGGCAACAGATCTCGTGATGAACCTGTCAAATGCAGTTACTGCTCACCAAAAAAAAACATCCCAAGAAATAAATCCACTTGGGTTTAGATTGTGGACTTCAGAGGTGTCACATGATATTCGCACCCAGTCACTGATTACAAAGTGTGATGTGCCAGCTCTGAGAATACCAACAGAGAGAACACCCAAAGGATTAATGGCATCCCATAATGCACTGCCATAGACCAGAGTGCTAAAATACTGACATAAACTAAATGATTTAAGTCTAAAGCAAAGTAATAGTAATTCACTAATTTAAAGCCTATGTAGTTTAGGGTCAGGATTCCCTCATGCACAAAACAGAAGTGCACTGCCTGCTTCTGTAGGTTCAGCTGGAAATGTAAGTCTATATAATGTTAAAATGTTATTTTAACTAACCTACAAGGACATGTATAAATTTAAATTACGGAGGCTCCCGTGTGGTGCAGCAGTCAAATGCACCAACCCACTGCCAGGTCAATGCTAGCTTTGTGATGGACCATCCAGGACATGCTTTTACCTCCACCCTGTGTCCATGTGTCCTCCAGGCAGAAGTGATGTCACTCCCTTAACCTGATCGGGAAAAGTGGAAATAAATATAAACCAATTAGGTATACATATGAACTGGGGCAGCACAGTGGCGCAGTGGTTACTGCTCTAATGGAGTTTGAGTGTTCGCCTGGTGTCTGCCTTGCTTTTATCTGGGTACTCTGGGTTTCTCCCAAACTCCAAAGACATGCATTGGTGCACTGGGCCAAATCTCTAAAGTGTCATTGTATAAATGTGTGTGTGTGTGTGCGTGTGTGCGTGTGTGCCCGATTTCCACCCTGTGTAGTGTTGGGTCTGGTCTTGTGCCCTGTGTTGCCAGATGGCCTATGTTAAGCAGGTATGAATGAATGACTGAATGAAGTATTAAGTACATAAAATGACATACTAAAATATGATTAGAGTGAGAAATCGAGTTCCATACCCATGTAATCCAGATAAAGGTCACAGAGGGGCTGGAGAATAACTGGCAACCACATCTGGACAGGGTACCAGTCTGTGCAAGGTAAAAGCACACATTTAACCAATTACATAATAGGTCACTTTAGAGATATAAATTGGCTTAAGACACATCACTGGAATGAGAGAGGATACCAGGGTACCCGGTGTAACATAAACAGGAAGAACATGCAAACTCAACTCAGGCAGCAGCCAGTCTAGTCCAGGATTTTAAGCAGGGTTGCTGGAGCTGTGGCAGCACTACACCACAATGCCAAAGTGCCAGAGTGATCAGAAAAATCTAAATCAGATCAATATTTGGCAGGATCACCCTTCCGATACCAGGACTATTAAATAACAACAGTGACCCCTGATGGCTTTTTGGTATGCTGGTATCTCATCCAGATCACGCTTATACCTGGAAACCTGATAAGCAGCAGACCTTCAGCTCCCTAACCTCAGAAAATTGGGGTCAAAATATGATGAAGATAACCCATCCCTGATGGCATGTTTAATGTCTTTTGGGTCCTAATAATAAGAGCTATAAACTAAATGATAATAATAAAAAAACAAGCATTTATTTTCCATGTATTTTCACAATACATTTTGTAACATCGTTACACTCCACCTTTAAACGTTTTTTTTTGTCTCACAAGCGGTAAGATTAACTGTACAAATATGTTAAGAACCCCACACTCTATAAAAAGCCTGAGGGTAAAACCACGAGTCACAAGTTCCGCCCCTCCGCCCAGGTAAGGGTGACGTTACCAGAGGCAGGTTCTTCAACCACAAAATCACGACGCGGAGAAAAAACCCGGGAAGTCCCACCTTTGCACGCATCTGATTGGGTAGCTCGCAGTTTAGGGTGCGCTCTGATTGGCCGAGAGCTCTGTCTGTCATGTGATGGGCTGGTCTTGTGGGTTTAAGGCGTCAGGTGAAAATCGCAGTTTGTTCCTTGAGGAGTAAAAGTGCTGGTGTTTTGATCGAGAGCGACTGTACTTGCCGTGGAGTTTCTTTCTTTTTTATTTTTTAAAGAATTACAGAATAACGTGCGTTCAGCTAGAGAGCGAAAATGAAGAGTCTGAAGTACAGGCTGAAGAAGCATGAAGTTACCATCACTGTGAGTAGAGACTTCAGAAAAGAACTGCTGCTGGTTCTCTGATGCGCGCCGGGTTAGAGCTGAGCTGCTGGGTTTGGTGTTTGGTTATGGTTTGGTGTTTGGTTATGGTTTGGTGTTTGGTTATGGTTTGATGTTATGTTATGTTATGTTATGTTATGTTATGTTATGTTATGTTATGTTATGTTATGTTATGTTATGTTATGTTAT
>JAUZST010013988.1:0-63765 GCA_034779995.1 Parotocinclus haroldoi
TTCAATCATTCAGACTGAAACTAAAGATATTTCTCTAAGTGATGTGCTGTGACCCAAAAATAATAAGAATAAACATTAAAATCAGTTCAATATAAACCCACATCAGGTACAAAATATATACACAAACTCCAACACACAAATCATTCAGATTAAAGCAGGAACAGAAAAAACCCAACAACACTAAAGTAATAATGAAATCACATGATCATAAAATCAGAGGGAGAAAAAGTTTTGACCTGTTGAATTAAATGTTGAAGCCAGAAATTCATAGTGTGTAAAAAAAAAAAAAAAAAAAAGCACATTTTAATGAGAGGAAACGATTCAGAGCCCAAATTACAGCTGATAAATCAGGGGAAAAAAAAAAAAGAAAAAATACAAAACCCGACAAAAATGACAAATCTAAATCAAGAAAAGTTGGTTATTAGCAAACATTAAGCAATAAAAGGGACCCGATAAAATATTATGAATTCAAACCTAAAGAAGAAACGTAAAAATCAAACAACCAGTATAGAAAGAAAATTAGAAATAGAACAAAACACTTTCTCAAACGAGATTAAAAGTGTGTGTGTGTGTGTGTGGGTGTGTGTGTGTGTGTTTTAAAACCTTCCAGTCATATTAAATCAGAAAACCCTGTGAAACAAAAACATACAATAGAAAAAGCGATTGAAAATATTCAATAAATAAAGATATAATAAAACAGCACACTTAGTGATATGAAACTCCTGATGATCCGGTGCTGGAGTCCTCCCTCAGCGTCTGATCATCCAGGAGGTCCAGTCCTGATCCATAAGTTACTTTACAAAGTGCAATTAAACCCAAACATGGAAGCCGATATGAAACATCAAACACGACATCACAACAAAACAACAAGCGTCACCAAATCCCCCAACATGGCAACCAGAAAGAGTCAAATTTGGCCAGACATTTAGTTTTGACACAAATCAAACATTAAAGGAGAAACGCTGGAACAGAGCAGGTCCTCTGATGGGCCTTTGGTCAGGTGTTGCAGTCACAACTGAGGGAGGGAAGACTGGATGGGGATCGGCTCCAAATCCCCAAATGAACCACAGAGGCAGAAACCAAGAGCCTAAAAGAGGAGAGAAACCAAAGGCAGTTACACAAGTGAAGGTTAAAAACTGAACACAAACCAGTGAATGGAGACGACGGAGGAAAAACTCGTCCTCAATCTCATAACTGCTGGAAGAGAAACATCCAGGAATAATCTGGATTACATTTATACATTTTAATAATAAATACTTTAGGTCTGAAGAACAAAAGATGAACAATTAGAACTAACATGGTAATGAGAAATTAAGAAAAAGCACAATTGTTTGAGTTTGGGATTCTGGTAATGAAAAGACTGATTATAAATGAACGTGCTACTCATCCTATTTAGGAACTATTAGTGTTCGTTAACATGTTCTACTAATTAATCCTGTGTTTAAACGGCGCAAAAGAAACTGGCACTTTTTACTGTTTGCTCGTTTTTTGGTTTTTATTTAAAGTCTGGGGGTTTATTTATTAATGAAGCATATTTTATTTCTATATTTTAAATGTTCTCTCTCTCTGCAGATGTAACGGCAAATTCTGATTTAGCAAATGTAAAAGATATGAAAACTGGAAGAGGAACATGATCGAGTTTCAACAAACAATAAGAAGAATAAATAAATAAAAACAGCGAACAGAAACTCAGTAATGCAGCAAACAAAGCAACAACAGAATGAAGTAACAGTGAAAATACAAAAGCAGCAGCAACAACCAGAGCAGAAACAACGCACAACACAATGGCAACGCAGCGCACAAAAATATCAAAGCACAGCACAAAAGCAGCAACACAAAGCACAAGATTATCAATGCACAGCACAAGAGCAACAACGCAGCACTCATGAGCAACAACAACACAGCACAAGAGCAACGCAAAGCACAAGAACAACAACAACAACAACAACAACAACACCCCCACAGCACAAGAGTATCCATGAACAGCATAAGAGCAACAACCAGAGCAGCAACACAAAAGAGCAACACAGCACAACAGCAGCGCACAAGATTATCAACGCACAGCACAAGAGCAACAACACAAAAGCAACACCACAGCACTCATGAGCAACAACAATAACAGCAGCAGCAAACAGAATTAAGAACAGATTAAATGAATCCTTTCTGGAACTCGGAGCTGTTAAAGGAGAATCAGCTGCTGCTGCTCCACCTGCAGAAAAAGAAAAAGTGACCAATCAGAAACCACAACTTTAGAAACGTCACTTGGCTCATAAATCCTCGTGTTTTTCCTACGTTACTTTATACCAGCAAAACAGTAACAAAGCCGCCATAAAATCTTTAAAAGCGTTCTCCAGTAAAAGTTGTTAGTCGGAGGGATTTCACTTGAGTAAAAGCACTGCTCTAAATCAGGACTTGATTAAAGTAGTTTGAAATGAGAACGTACTTAAGGTGTGTAGTTTCTCAGCAGCTCCTCGTCCTGATATCGCTGCATCTCTCCGGGTCACTCAGAACTTTATCCTGAATCTGCTGATGAACCAAGTTTAACACTTTCAAACTTAAACTAAAAATAAAGACAAGAAACAGTTTTATTCAGCTTTGCATTAGACGTAACAAGCTGCTGGTTTTTCTAGACGCGCCGATAACGGACAGCGGCAAGGAAAAAAATAATCTCATTTATTAAAGAAACCTTAAGAACGAACACAGAACCTCTTTTTGCAACCTATAGCTTAAATAAGAATAAACATTTATTTATACAAGCAACTTAAATGCACAGAATTAAATAAATATATAGTATAAGAGAATACGGACTAAAGAATGAACACAAAATCAGAATATAATTACATTTATAACCTATGTAAGTAAAGAATATAAAGTACGAATATGAACAATATAATAATAATAAACAATAAGTGACTTTATCCAGCTGCTGTTTATAAATAATAAAGTTTATACGTACCAGATATAAATAAATGAGAAATCGTCGCCTGTTAGATAATGATAATTAAAACATCAAACTCATTCTGAAATTAGGCAGAGAAAGAAAAAAAGGTTAGAAATGTGTAGCTTTGTGATTTATACATGATATAAATACAAGAGATTCCAAATGAAATAAAAATACCATTACATGTACAGTTTCCAGTAACATAAAACCAGTAGAGATAAAGAAAAGAATCAAAACAATCATTTACACCAACAGAGAACATTACTGAAATATCTATACGTTTAAAATTAATTATTTCTAATTATCACATCCGGAGGTTTGCTCTGATAGCTCGGTTACCATAGAGACGAAACGGAGAAAAACACTGAAATACAGAATATAATAAAATACCAGATATATAAAATAAATAAATATTCTAATAAGACTATGGAGAAAATAATTAATAGAAACATTAGACAGTTTCTGTTAAAATAATGAAGTTTACGTACCAGATATAAATCGATTAATGATAACAGGCCAAGAATTTCTCAAACACGTCGATCTAAAAACTGCCAGCGCCATCAGATCCATTTCTCTGGAAGCAAAAAGGATGCAGGAGTGAATTTAACATTATAATAGAAGTTTGTTAGAAGCTAATAAAGCCGCTAGCTGTAAAACACTGCATGTACAGTGACAAGGAACAACATGAGTGGATTTACAAACGGCATAGAAACAATTGAATAAGGTTTTATTATTAGGGGAATTAGCACAGTTAAAGCAGTAAGATATATAAAGGTGGTACACAGATATGTAGTATAAACAAAATGTACCATCACTGATACCATCAGCATATTTACACAATCATTTTACTCTTCTGTGTGCAAAATGCATTATAAAAGGAACCTAAAGTATAAAAACAGCACAACTGATCATATTTGCACATTATATTACAGTAAGAAAGGTGATGGGAAACTGGACTGCATGGAAAATTGGTGCTTAAATAAAATCGATTAATCACAAAAAATAAAAATAAATAAAACTCACCTCACATCCTGCAGCTTCTTTATTTTTGCATTTGGGTTCTTCCTAATAAAATATATTTTAAATAAAGTAACACTGGGCTTGATGGGTGATAAGTTTGTTCATTTTTAACTTTTCTTTTAGCAAAAAACATTTAATAAATGGCATCAACAGTAACATATCGGTAACTTCCCCTCTTATTTAAGTTTCTCTTCCCCATGGAATCATCGTTATTAACTGAGACTAAACTGTTTCGTCTCACCTGGTTCCTCCACCAGTGGATCCATGAAACAGATCATAAGTCCTAAATGTCATGTGGAATTACAATAAACACCATAATTTATCAAAATCGGGTAAATTTGCATTGTTAAAGAGTTGTAAAATCTATATAAAGTGAGTATATGGGTGGATAAAATGAGATGTGATCATTTACACAAATATATACAGAGTAAAATATAACTGATCATTTTATACATTACGTTCAGAATAATTAAAGAACTTCAAATATGAATTGATAAATATAAGAGTGAATTGTTAAGAGGAAAAACATTTGAAAAACAAGATGGACTTTAAGCACAATAAATTATTTATTAAGTTAAATCAAAGCATGTTTAGAAAGGTAAAAACCTGAACATTATGATGAGAAAATAACGAGCAGTTTCATCTGAATCCAGATCCCTTTAATTGTGAAAAGTGTTTAAATTAGACAAATCATTTAAAAAAAAGGTCTGAAAACTAAACATCAAGAAGCTGATAAAGCTAAAGCACATTAAATTATTTCCATTCAATCATCTTTTCTGGGATTAATTAATTATAGTATTAACTCCGTTACAAAACCTCACCTGACACCCTGTAGCCCCGCCCACCTTCCCGCCCACATCTGAGACAATAAAAGAATATGATAAACAATAATACAGTATTATAATATGTTATTATTCATTAACATCCTTAATATTAAAATTGTTCCCAGAATTGGAGAAGGGGGGGGAGAGAGAACTGTACCCATTTTACCCGATTCCTCCACAGTGGATCCATGAAACAGATCTAATAAGACGTGTTACCATGGGACGATTCGTTAGTTGTAGTTTTTTGGGGATTAAAACACTGAAATAATAAACAAATTAATATTAGTATCGTTTATCAACATGAGAAATTTACATTACTAGACAAAGATAAGTTTGGACACTGATATATAAAACACGTTATAAAATACATAGAAAATCACTTTTTACAAAGATAAACATATCGACATGGTGGGAATTTGCACAATAAGTTGAACAGTTCAGTTTGTTTTGAAAGTGAAAAGATTATCTGGTGCTCACATTTATACAAATCCATTAAAAGATCATTTTTCAAACCAAACAAGAAGCTAAACTTTCTATTCCAGCTTATTTATTTGATTTCTGGGATTAATTCATTATAATATTAAATGTTAGGAAACCTCACCTGACCATCCTGTAGCTCCTCCTCCCCGCTCCTCCTCCCCCTCCATCTGGGTTCTTCTGATATTTAAAAAAGATATTATATTACAAACAGTAATACCCAGCATTATAATATGATATTATCCATTAACCTACTTCATGCTTTCTATATCAGCTCTATCCTCAACATGATATTTTTGGTCGGGACAAACAAGTTTCCAAAACCGTGCATCCATTTTACCCGGTTCCTCCACCAGTGGAGCCATGAAACAGATCAAACAAAAAGAAATTATAAACCGCAAATAAACAAACCATCAATGTTACATTTCTTATCTTATAAACCATTTTACTTTATGGCAGAAATAAGTTTGATACGTAAAATACAAGCAGTTTGTTATAAAATACAAAGAAAGTCAGAAAACCAAAAAGCTAAAGTCTATTTTGTCTCTATTTCTGGGTTTAATCAATTAAAATCTCAAATCAGATCAATAACCTCAGCCGACACCCTGCATCTCCTCCTGCTTCTTCTTCTGCCTCCTACTTTTGCACCAGGGTTCTTCTGATTAAAAAAAAAAAACATTTTAAATAAAGTAAAATATATAATCTGTAACCATTTTTGCTTTCAAAAATCAGTGACAGTTTTCCTTTGCTCCCATGGAATCATTTGTTGCTGAGACACTGCATACATTTCACCCGGTTCCTCTGCCGGTGGAGCAGCAGATCTCACAACACAATAACACAAAGTTCCCACGTATAGAACAGAACAGAACCCAATAAATCAGTTCTTTTCGGTGTGATCCCTGTCCCCATATGAGGTGACTGAGCTGAACACGAGCCTCTCAATGATCTGCAGTAAACCTGCTTCATGAAGGACTGATGATGGAACTCAGGTGTGAGATGATCTGCCCTCAGATACGACGACCCACAGCACTGGCAAAACAATCTTCAGTCCAATTTCTCGAGACGAGACGTCACGTCCAACGCATGAAACGGGAACGTCTGTTTGGTTTGGACGTTGCAGCTCACCACACTTCAGTGATAAGGTGCCCAACAGAAATGGCCACGCCTTTAATTCTAGGGATCACGGCTTTGTTTCCTTGTTTGGTAAAATTACCAAACCACCTGTGGCACAAACCGCTTCTTTATTGCTCCTGGATTCTCCGTCCATGAAGGAATTTCCACCTTTAGCAGGAACCCAAACCGTCCGACGTCTAAGTGTAGTAGAACTTTCCACAGCTTTTACATTCTCAACACCTTCCTAAACGCCTCATTTGTTTGATTGATTACATTAAAATCATCCTTAAATGAGCTTTGAAGTCGCACACGAGGTCCAAATGACAAACAAACCCAAAGTTTGTTTAAAAAAAATCCATATAAATCCGTCCAGTCTTGTTAAAAAGAACCAAAGTTCACCTCGGATGCCGTTTTATAATTCGTTTGTACAAACTGAGCGCAGACTCGCTCCTAAAGAAAAATTCAGTGACGTCTCACTGGAGGTGGATGATCTGAAACGAGAAAAAAATAATAAACCAGTCATGATCATAAAGGATCTTTAGAGGGTTTGGAATAACCTTCTTAATTTAAGTGAAATGTTCTGAACTCTGATCTCAGTAGAAGGATGTAGAAATGGAGCTCCATCTGTGGTGGATCTTCCTGCTTAAGACATTCAGGAGATGGAGTGGGTTTTATTCCACTGGAGCCGGATGCTGCCTGAACTGAAATAATAAAAACAAACACGGTAAATCATAATCATAAGGAATCTTTAGAGAGGAATTAATAGAGAATAATCAATTAAAAGTCATCGTTTTCGTTCTGCTGGGGCCACAAACAACCCAAACATAAGCCTAAACAATCTAATTATGTAATGTCGTGATAAGAGAATATTAAAAGCTGCCAAAAGGCAATAAAACATTTCAACAACATTTTCAAGAAAGGAACAAACATCAAACCTTATACACCAACTAAGAACATTAAGGCAGGAGTTTGACATGTTTGGAATACTAGAAACTTAATCTTAGTTCAATGACCAAATCTTAAATCAGCCACACTGAGATTACATCAAATTATTTAAAATTCCAGCGGTAAAATATTACTGGTATTAAAGTTAATGAGATCAAGGAGAGCTGAGAACACAAACCTCACCTCATATGCCTCGTGCTCCTGATTGGAGGCAGCTGGTGACTCCTGTTATACCGATTAAAGCACAAAAAAAAAAAAAAAAAAGAAATAGCACAGCGTCAACAGAGCAAAGCATCAAAAGGAGTCGTTTTAAAAGTGATCTAGCATGTACTTAACACTTCATACTACTGTATTTCCATTTCATTTCAACAAGACAATAGTTCCAGTCCAGAGGATTAAATTAAATCAGAGTTTCAAGCCCCATAAAACCACCAAGGCAACGCTACAGACGTCCCAAAAGCAATAAGATACACCGCTCATAGCGCAACGTACACAAAAACGCCTTAAAACCAAATATCCCATCACCTACCCAAATTTAATTGGTTCTTAATTGGATCAAAAGGCATTTTGTGTATTCAAATGTCCAAACAAATGTACTCGCTTAGAAATCACCTAAACCACACGTTTCAGAGAGATGCCATTAATTCGAGCGTTTTAAGGAGACACTACAGGGCTCGCCTCCTGATTAGAGGCAGCCGGTGACCTGCTCCACCAATTACAACCTCACAGAAACGGCGCCACCTACGGGAACCAAAGGCACCGCAATTCAATTCACTACAAGATCATTTTGGCTTCCTGCACAAGCACTCACCTGTAACCTGCCAATCCTCACTTACAATCTTAAATATAATCCTTAAAGGATAGGACATATAAGCATAATCAGAGCTGGCAGAACTCGTACGGCTCATATATACACACACACACAAACGACCAAGCTTGAAAAGGAACGACAAAAACGCCACGATTAGACCGGCGAAAAGTTTCCGAAGCTTTATTTTACCTCGTGGTGGCTCACCACAAACCCAAACAGCATGCATGGAAGGTCACTAGGATACAGAAGAAGTGATGAGAGATGCATAACCCCAATAAATAGTACCTGCAGGGAGGGAATAGGACCAGGAATGTGAATTAGTCAGATGGACCTCCCCAAAAAATGCATCACAACTACTGGGCAGGATTAAAACACCTAGATGAGCTTGCATTTGATTGGTTGTCGAAGTAGCCAGTTCTTTCTACCACTGCTGTCATTAACGCTCAAAAACTGATTTAAAGCAGAAGCTACTGAAAAGCCAAGACCAGCTCGCCGAGTCAAAGCATCAGGAGTCCCTTTTTTTCCCCCCAGACTTTCCCACAACATCTAAACATGTGTCTTAACAAGCCAAACGGCTGAAACCTCGGAGATCCCGGTCTCAATGATAACCATTGTTTGAGCGATTACTGAATTACAGCATTACTGAATGTTGGCGTCTTGTTTGTGAGGAAAAGTTAATAACGTTTAAATTAATGACGTTTTGTCACCGGCTTTTGCAGTGGCAAGTTAGATCATCGTTTGTATGATCTTTCCGCTTCAGTAAATGATCCATGCCTTACAACAATGGAGGGTTTTCAAAAATAAAAAGTATATAGGTTTCGCTCTGAAGGGAATTTCAAAGAGAAACGAGTCCACGTTGCCACCGCTTTGATTCTTTGTTAATTATTGTACTGAAAGTCACAACATGGCGCGTATATTTAGCATTACAAGATCCATAGGGTTTGGCCCAGGAATGTTGAACAGGCTACAGTCCAAAGAAATTGATAGTGAGAGATTTAAGTGCTAAAGGCGAATATTTTTAACAGCGTTTCAGACTCTGAAATAAGACGGCCAGAGGGCCGGCAAAACTTCGCAACTGCAGTAGATTTAGCAGGGTTTTAACCAGCTCCAGGCAAGAAGTGCAGCACAAGCGCCTTCAACTTTCCATTTACAGCCTGTTTTAAAAAGGCGTCCAAAAACAATGACCTTCTACTGACCAAGGCGACACTAGGACGACCTTTGATCCAGGATTGAACGTCCATTAAAAATAGCACGTGAAACCTCATGTCCTTATTTGATACTTGTTACATAAGGAGTGTTAATTTAACCAACAATAACACGAATGAGGGAGCCTTGCATAAAGTTCATGCATGTACCGTAGTCTAAATTCTTGTTTACAGTGATCATAGAAAGTCACGTTCAAATTTGTTTGGCTCCTTTAACCTCGCTATCGGCATCCGCGGCCATCTCAGACGCGCACAAGGTTATCCACATACACAAGTTCATCTCAACACACACACGCGCACCCAAATAGGGTTATCAAGTAACCTAACGCATGTATTTGGACTGTGGGAGGAAACCGGAGTACCCCGAGTAAACCCACGCAGACACGGGGAGGACATGCAGACCCCACACAGAAAGGACCCAGGCCGCCCCGCCCTGGGATCGAACCGGGACCTTTTTGCTGTGAGGCAGCGGTGCCGCCCCCCACCGAGCCCCCGTGCCGCCCTCGTATAAGAATGACGTTCATTATTTCATCTCATTTTATGTAAGAGCTTTGTAAACAAACCCATCGCAGTGTTAATCCCACATGGTTGTGACTTTTATTTAGATTGTCTGTTATCCAAAAAACAGTTCAGTCTGGGGCAGATATTTAAAGGATTGCAGGTGTGGTCTGATTAGAGACTGGGTCTTACCACAAGAGAACATAAAAGTGCTGCTGCACTAAAAAAAGGCTCTAAGCTCGAAGCTACTTTTGGGTAGTGTACCTCTTGAGACAATGTTGATTGCTAGAAAGGCCTCTGCGTTGCACTTTGACCACCATCCAGACCCAGGCGCCACCTTCACTACACACCCCTGTCTCTGCCCGGACCATTTCCAGGAGCTCGGCAGAATGAAATTTGTTGTCACAGCACCCATTATGTGCTCTGCCAGCCACCGTGGCCCTCGTCTGCAGTGGGACCATGAACAAAATCTGGACTGCTATGGACTGGACCCGTACCGTCTTTGGCAATAGATCCAGGTTCTGTTTGGGATCCGATGACAGACCAGTTTGAGTGTAGAGATCTATCTAGAGAACTTCAGTGATGTCTTATTCTGCTAATAAATGTCTTCTTAAACTTATGACAACCTCACACTCGCCTTGGGACGTTACGGGTTGACCAGATCAGCTTTTAAATGTGCAGAACTTTAAACAGATTATTTATTGGGAATAAGGCTTACATACTTTCACTCTACAATTATTGTGCCCCCCCCCTCCTATTTTTTTCATCCACCATCACCTCTATTGTTTGTTTTTTGTATTTATTAAAAAAAAAAAACAATTATTTTGCTGTAATCCGAGCAGATTCAACGAAATAACGATGCAAATTCAAATCTTTGCTCTGCATATTGTAAGCTGCAAAATGCAACACCGGCTTGCATTAGAAAACGATCAAGATCTTCGTAACGTCTTAGTGTTTTTTTTGTTTGTTTTTTCAGAGCTGCATTTAAGAACATTCTCCTGAACCTGCGAGTGTTTTTATTAATAACGTTCACAAGTTTTCTTCTTACGGAAGCTTTAGTGAATCTGGCCTCTTTTTCTTAAGAAGCAAAATCATCTTGTGTTTTTTTTCTTAACATTTTTAAACATTGTTACTCTCGCTCGAGCGTTATCTTGTGTTTTTTTTTCTTAATTGTTTCTGCAAGAATGAAAAAAAAAACATACAGTTAGAGACACGGTGTGGATCAGAAAGGCACAGTGGTGAAAGCTTTATCGTTTGGTTTAATGGTAGCAAAAAGACATTTAAAGAAGAAGAAAGACAGAGAGAAGCTTTTTCGTTTTAGTTTAGTGTCTGAGTAACATTCAGTGATCGACGCTACTGGAAGAGTACACGAGGATCATTCCTCTAGTGTGTAAATCATAGTATAAATATAAAAATAGTAGTAACTGAGGAAGCCGTCAAGTTTTTGTGCATGTTTTTTAATCGCGTTGTTCTCTCTTTCCTCTTTAACCCTGAGCCACTGGCTGTTTCACAGCCTTAACCTTGTCTTAACCGAAGACAGAAACAGTCGTGGCGTGGGTCACTCCTCCCGTGTGCTCTGCACCATTGAATACCTCTTACAGGGGTTCTTCAGGCACGTCGGCGGCCATGTGAACGGCCAGCAGAACGAGCACGGCACCTGGGTCTGCACGTTACGCTCCAGGAAGTTGAAGATGGGGTTCCACCATGTGTGAGTGAGGTAGTTGTTGGGTGAACACTTTAAGGTCTGGAAAGGAAGAGACCAGAAATAGAGACTTTACTGCTAAACATACTACGTACTAAAAAAATCAGCTCGTATTACACCAATCCTCCATCCACTTCACCCATCCTCCTGTGAATACAGTATAAAATCATGCACCTGGCTTACAAATCCCTTAATGGTCTGACCCCGGGCTATTTATCATAACTTTTGCATCCTTGTTCCCCGGGCCGAGCACTCAGGTCCTCTGACACTGGTCTCCTGGAGGTCCAAAATACAAATTGGTCACTGTGGGTGGAAGATCACTCAGTGTAATGGCCCCAAAACTCTGGAATGCCCTTCCTCAAGCTCTTTGACTCTGCTCTTTATTATCTTCCTTCAAGACTCAGCTTCAACCCCATCTTTTCTCTCAATACTTCTCTCAATACTTCCTTCTCCTCACCCTCCCATAGAGGTTTAAAAAAAAATTCTCTGCGTGAAAATGTCTTGTAAAGTGTCCTTGGGTAGGACTAGAAAGGCACTATATAAATTCAGCTTGTTGTTATTATTATTATTATTATTATTATTATTATTATTACTATTATTATTACTATTTTACCGTACAGTCGTGGTCAATGAAATTGCACTTCTACAAAAAATGAGAGAAAACAGAAGAAAAAAAGACCTGCAGCCGGTGCTGTGCTATTGTGTGTTTTACTTAATACATGACCTAATCTCCATCCATCCATTATCTTCAGCTTAATCCACATGGGGTCGTGGGCCAGTCGGTGCCCACCCGGCAACTCTGGGCGCAAGGGCAGGATCAACCCTAGACGGGGCGCCAATCCATGGTAGGGCACACACACACACACACACACATTTACACACTAAGGGCCACTTTAGAGACACCAATGAACCTAACACGCATGTCGTTGGACTGTGGGAGGAAACCGGAGTACCCGGAGTAAACCCACGCAGACACGGGTAGGACACGCAGAAAAGACTGTGGTACTGTGGGCCTGTGGTGGCCTAGTGGTTAAGGTACTGGACTATGGACCAGAAGGTCCAGGGTTCAAATCCCACCTCAGTTGGGTCCCTGAGCAAGGCCCTTAACCCACCATAGCTTGGATTGGAAGACTGTATTAATTGTAAGTCGCTCTGGACCGTAAATGTAAGACTCCACCCTGGGATCGAACCCGGGACCTTCTTGCTGTGAGGCAGCGCTGCTATCCACCGACCTACTAACCTAATAGTCAAGTTAAATTGATTTATGTAGCTTTTATGCAGCAGCACAGGCAAGCAACATCTAACACATTTCCTCCCTTGATTGATGAGTGATGGAAACGACTGATATTCTTCATCGACAGAAGCCAAAAATGACTTGAATATTCATTATTGGGGACAAAAGGAAGATCGGAATGTGAAGTAGTTTGGATAAAGAAGTTGTAGGTCAGAGAGAGAGAGAGATAGTATACAGGTAGTGGGAGTACTACTTCAAATAGAACAAGCACATGGACTTGATGTTGTATTTTCAGTCAAACACGTTACCAGGAAAACTGTTCATATTCAGATTCAGAAAACTTTGTTGATCCCAATTGAAGAATCCCCATTTCTTATCTCTACAGAAACCCTCCCAGCTAACGACATAACACAGGGAACAGCTCAGCAATTCCAGTACACATCGTTTTCCTACTATGAATGATTTACAGATTTGTATTTCCTATTAGAATTCATTAGAATTGTAAAGACCTGGGGTGGGCTGTAACAGTGGCAAGGAAAACCTCCCTAACTGTACTGAGGGAGAAACCTTGGGACGACCGAGATTCAAATGGGACCCAAGTTTTCTGCCCTACTCTAGGGTAGCACGGTGCTCCAGAGACTGGGGTTTGGTTCATGTGGAGTTTGCATGTTCTCCTCGTATCTGCTTGGGTTTTCTCCAGGTACTCAAGAACAAGACAAAAAACAATACAGCTTTCACCACAATTTTACGTAACGTTTGGGGACCCCTGCTCTAGTTAGTTTTTTAGTAACATGGAGTGAAAACGGTTTATGAAGAACCAAATGTAAACAAGTCATTCATTCAGCATTACTTTGGTTTTGCCCCCGCTGCCCCCATTCTTTCAGGGGTATGGGACAAATTCTGAGCCCATCCCATCTCACTGAGCCCTTCTCCACCAGATTAACCCTGGTTCTTAAACAGATAAAGTTCAGGATTTGACTCGTGACGTCTTTCCAGCAAACATGCGTCAACAGTAAGAAGAAAATGGCGGCGATTACCTGTGAGCATTCGCTTTCTTATTAAAGATGCTAATTAAACCAAAAGGCAACCCTGGACAATCAGTTGGTGATGAGAAAACCCTAGGATTACTCAGTCTGAGACTGATGTTTTATTTCCAGACGTCTGGTGTTTGCCCTCATAGTTTGTATCTAATTAACCATAGGTTTCACCAGGGAATTTTATTTTCTATTTATTTTAGTAAAAAATGTACCTAATGGTTCATAATAAGGTGTGAACCAGAATGCTACCCATTCTTTGTTGGTCAAAATGGGCTATGAAAAGTGTGCTTGGGCAAGACTATACCCTGGCCAGGTGGTGCCAGTTTGCAGAAATCCATGCTAATAAACAGCATATGTTGTATTTTGGATGCTTTCTTCAAAAAGGAAGAACGTGCTGTTCTAAGAATTAACAAAGCAGGTTTATACAGGTTGTTGGTGGTCTGCTGGCCATTTAACTGGTGAACTTGAATCTTTCTGGTCTTACTGGTTGGCCAGTACATCAGGGATCCAAAACACAACATGTACTGGTTTCTATTTTAGCAGGGTTAGGTGTGGGGTGCTGTTTCACCCTACTGGTTTCCTTGCTTAAGGACGGCCATGCCTGCAGAAAACCTGACCTGGCTGCAGGCACTGCCGAGACCCTAACCCATGGTGGTGGGGTAAGAATTTGCCACTGCACCACCGGGTGAATTAAGGGATAGTTTCCGGTGCCCACATGATCCTGACCGGGTAAAGAGGGGTTAAAAATGACCAACAGTTTCGAACCTTTGCATTAGACTGTAATAACTGTTAGAGTATCCAGTGTTTACTGTGTTGTTTTTGTCGCTCTGAGAGATTTGCATTGGTGCTCAGTGCTGAGGGAGCACTTTGAGCCCTCAAAGGTGATGAATCACATGATCTGTCTTCTGTCTAATGGAAAAGAGTTGTTCTCCTGATCATGTAAACACTTTCAACACCAGGCTCAGCAACCGTTTTAGGTCCTGTGATTCATCACTATTCCTTTACGCTGAAGCCTCTCTCTCTCACTCTCTCTCTCACTCTGTCTCTCTCTCTCACTCTCTCTCTCACTCTCTCTCTCTCACTCTCTCTCTCTCTCTCTCTCTCTCTCTCTCTCTCTCTCACTTTCTCTCTCACGCTCTCATTCTCTCTCACCTTCTCATTCTCTTTCACTTTCTCTCACTCGTTCTTTCACTCTCTATCTCTCTCTCACTCACTTATACTCTCTCATTCACTCGCACTCTCTCTCACAGTTTCTCACTCTCTCCCCCTCTCTCATTCACACACTCTCACTATTTCCATCTCTCTCACTCACTCGTACTTTCTCATTCACTCGCACTCACTCTATCTCTCTCTCACTATCTCACTCTCTCACTGTCTCTCACTTTATCTCACTCTTTTTCTCTCCCTCTCTTTCTCCTACTATCTCACTCTCTCACACTTTCTCCCACTATTTCCCACACTCTATCTCATCTTGTTTACACCAAATTCTAATCCTACAATCTGAATGTTGCAGCAGAAATCTAGACTCCTCAGCCCAAGAAGCGTTGTTCCAAGCTACTATTGTCCGGGTTTTTTTTGTGTGTACCTGTACAAATCGTTGTCTGTTCTTAGCTGACAGGAGACATTCTGCTCTTCTGCTGCTGTGGCCATCTGCCATAGGGGTTGTGTCATGAGTTCAGACGTCATCTCCATTGTAATGTTGAATAACTCCATTGAAACGTTGTTATTTAAGGTACTGTTGCCTTTTGTTGACCGAAATAATCACAATGTTGGCCAGTGCTGAATATGTTTTCTTTCCGGACCATTCTTTGTAAACCCAAGAGATGTCCACGAGTGGAAAAATTAATCTTTCTGAAAATACTCATCTAGCACCAACAATCACGACTTGTCAAAAGTCATTTAAATCACATTTCTTCCCCATTCTGATGCACTCTTTGAACTTTAGCAGCTCATCTTGCTCACGTCTGCAAGCCTAAACGCATTGAGTTGCTGCCATATGATTGGCTGGTTAAATATTCGGGTTAATGAGCAGTTGAACAGGCGTATCTAATAAACATTGACCTGGTGTTTCCAATACACTAACATTATTCTCTTCAATCCATTCTTTGCTAGAGCGACTTGTATGCTTAGGGTTGTTTTCTAGCTTCCTGACCCACTTTCCTTTGAAATTCAGTTCAGGGACAAGATGTTCTGACATTTTCCTGTACCATTTGCTGCTATAATCCAGAATTCATTGTTACATCAATGATAGCAAGCCGTCTTGACCCAGATGCAGCAAAACAGGCCGAGACCATCACTGGTGGGACATGGTACTTATGCTGGAATGCAGTGTTTCCTTTTTCTAGATATAACGCTTCTCGATAACGTTATATATTGGTCCTATCCATCCCAAAAATATTTTTCCAATGGCCTTCTGGCTTGTCCGTGTCATCTTTAGAAAACTGCACAAATCCAGCAATGTTTTTTTTTTTTTCAGAGCATGCTAAAATACTCCTTACAACCCTGCCAGTCTTTGGAACTCCCAAACATTGGCATTGTCCACTATGGGTGGCATAGAAGTTGCCCTGTGTTCCTCTGTGGCCCTGTGGGCAATAAAAGACTTTGCTCGTATAGTTTGTTTTTTTTTTGTTTTGTTTTTTACCACTCTTGTGGGGGTAACACTGGTCTTGAGTTTCTGCAGTTTGTACACAATGTGTGTGTATGTGAATTGGAGTCCAGACACTTTAGAGATGGTTTTAGAACCTTTTTTCGTGGCCGATGAGCATTAACAACTCTTTATCCGAGGTCCTCAGGAATGTAGTTTTTTCACATCCAGGAAACACACAGGACATTGCAACGCTGTATAACAAATAAACAGAACAATAGATTCACAGGATAGTTTGACACTGTACAATAAATACACAGGCTGTTACAACACGGTCAATCTAGGACTGGATTCTCAAAAGTGTCTTAAAGAAATTCCGATTCAGTGCATTTGTTTTGTTTGGTTTAATGCGTTTTGTTATTTTAAAAAAAGGTAAGTTAAACCGTTTCTTCATATTACTTCTTGATAATTGTCTTTAATATAACTAAGGACAATTCTAAGATCACATGTTCACTTTGAAATCATTTTGTTGTCAAATTATTCCTTAACCGTCTTTCTTAACCTCACGTTTGTCCTTCTTAATGCATTTAAAATCCTTAAAAGACAAAACATGTTTACATAAAGTAAGCTTAATCCATGTTTAATCTGTGCTAAAACTGGTTGGTTTGATGCCTTTCCTCCATGTTGCTGTCCTTTAATCAGATGAAACTACATAACAGAAATAACGTAAATACAAATGATTGATGTCTGTACTGTACGCTGTCAAATGAAACCTAACCTACATAAGACATCGCTCCCATCTCTCCCCGCTCAGTCATCGCAGCAAACTCCCGCCCAAATAAACCCTCACTGATTTTTCCTCATAGGCTCTGATTCAAGATCCTGCCTACCGGCTATGGACTTTCTAAAGACAGACCATCCTGTCATCAAGCAAATTCTTTTAACAGAAAGAAAACCTAAACATACATAACGTACTGCTGGGATTTTACCGGAAATGAAAAATCAATCATTTTTTAAAATCAAAGCGAACCTCTGGAAAAGAAAATGTCCCAAGCTCGTATTCCACCTGCAGATACCTACAGAAATTCAAACGCTATGCAGAATACTTGGGCAATGGAATGAAATGACAATGTAGAGAATAAATGAATGAATTCTACCCACTACTAGATACAAGCTCCAATATCTACCACTTGAACTGACTCAACCGGACAATTCAAACAAGATTTGGGAATTCAGCACTAATGCATTGTTAACACACCCAGTATTGACACTATAAGAAAAAACAACTACAAAGAAATTGATATAAAAGATATCTTCAGAAATTCCCCTTCCAAGAACGTACTGGACCTAGAAAAACTAGGTCTTATTTGAGTGTATGCCAGGTATACAGTGTTCCCTCACCACTTTGCGGTTCACCTTTTGCAACAGATATACAGCGGATGAATACTCACCAAAAAGGAGAAGTAAGACTAGAGCATCGGCCGCCTGAGTCTCTACTTACCGACATGACGAGTTTTTATCTGTGGTGTTGTGTTCTCTGTTTGTGAAAGTTTCATTATAGACTGAATTTATTCAAGCCCTACGATGAAACCCAAACGTTCTGCAAGTTCTACCGCTAAAATAGTGTATAAATACTTAATAAATATAGCATCCCTACTTCACGGATTTTCGTTTATCGCGGGTGGTCCTGGAACCTAACCCCTACCATAAACGAGGGAACAATGTATATGATTAAACCATTCGGCCTCACCATGACTGTGTTCCAAGCCCTAGTCTGTGATGTCCTCCAGGACTTTTTGAAGCACTGTTTTGTGCTTTTGTACCTTCAAAATAACTTTTTTAAAATAAGGAGGAACACTTTCCCACGTGAACCAGCTGCTCATTTGCCTTCTCAAGAATCAGAAGCTCATCAAAGCGAATAAATGTGAGTTCCATACCAAGTCTGGCAGCTCAGAATCATCTTCAAAAAGGGGAAAATCAAGGTGGACCTATCCAAGACTCAAGCAGTACTGCTCTACTCCCTCATGCCATATGAAACTGCAATGTTTCCCCTGGTGTCCTAGTTTCTATCGACACTTTATCTGCAACCACAGTAAGGTGGCAGCCTCTCTGAGCCAGCTCACATCCCAAGACACTAAACACATGCTAGACATAGAACTAATGTATACCAGATCACAACAGGAATTTAGCTTTTTCTGCAAACTATGGCTTGTGCTTAGTCAGTCATGTGGACCCTTCATCCCTGCTCTTTCTCTCACTGCATCATTATTCGCATGCATCTCATTCACAATGTCTCTCAGTTTGCACTTTCTCAATTATTTGTTATACCTCATTTCGATTTTCTGTTAGCTCTTTCTCCATCATTTCCTCTCTCTCCTACTTTCCGCTCTCTTCCCTTCAACTAATAGCTTCTATCCATTTCTCTCTCCTCCCATTTCTCTGCTTGGCTGTTCTCCAAATGCTGAGTGTCTGCCATAATAATAGAGGTAAATGTGTGAGTGTGTGTATATCTGTATGTGTGTGTGTGTGGGTGAAACTGACAGCATGTCACATTGCTCTTTATCCTTCTCCAACCCTAGTCTTCTTACCTTCTATCTGTCCCCATTGCAACAACCTTCATACTAAACCCCTCTATCCCTGTGTTGAATGAGGTAGCTCCCCTGATCACTGCTCAAAATTATTATGGGTACTGCATTAAAACAAATCAATCCGCTTAATTTTCTGAGGCACTGAAGTGAGCTGATGCAATCTGCTTCATGCAGTCTGACTTTTTGCTTTCTATCACTTGTAGATGCACACTTGTGCCACGATGCCATTGATAGCATTGGAAGTATATATCACAACCTGGTTGTTCTTGCATGCCTTGATGTTTATTAATAATATATTTTATTTTGGACAAATTTACTTTCAAATGTACTATTTTTATTTTTATGGGAGACTTCTGGATGTTGGTAGTATCTCTCCAATTCATGCAAATTGTTTACAACAGTCCAGAAATATGTTTTAAAATATTTTTTTAAGTGAGAGAGAAAGATAGAAGTAAACAGAGTGAATTAGCAAGAGAGTGACAAATAGAGCGTACTGATTGGTCTGCTGATAAGTCACTGTTTTATTGCCCCTGGTGTGCAAAAGATTTAAGATATGAAGTAAATACAGAAAGTAAATAAAGAAAGTAAAGGTTCAAATGTATCAATTTTATTTATAAATTTATGCATTCATTTATTTATGCATTTCAGTCTCCACTATACCAATGAAGCCGACCAAACCAACAGGTTATGGGGTAATCTTAATGTTAGAAACCTGCAAGGGATCACAACGGCAGTTGGAGAACAGAGCGGGTTTATTAAATAATCCGAAAACAATTAGCAAAGAACAAAGCGATAAGCAAAATGTTACAACAGCATGGCTTTGTAGTAAAGCAGTGTGGCTATTAGACCTGTCTCCCTTTGGAAAATGTTTGGCCTGTTATGAAGTGCAGAAAACGACAACAGAGACACCGGACTGTTGAGCAATTGAAGTTGTACATCAATCAAGAATGGGAAAAACTTCCACCTACCAAACTTTAACAATTCCTCAGTCCTCAGTTCTCAAACACTTATTGAGTGTTGTTAAAAGGAATGGTCATGTAACACAGTGGTAAAAATGACCCGTCCCAACTCTTTTGGAATGTGCTGCAGGAATCAAAGTCAAAATGAGTGAATATTTAAAAAAGCATTAAGTTTAGAGTTTATTAAGTTTGAACATTAAATATCTTAAATATCTTATATATGTGTTAAAAAGGATTTGCAAATCGTCGTATTCTGTTTTTATTTATGTTTCATACAAAGTCCCAACTTCATTGGAATTGGTACAGTAGTACAGTGTACAGTTTTATGTGTGGCATTATATTTACTGAAATTGCTAAATATTTAACGTGTTCTTGAGTTTGAGTAATATGAACAATGCTGCTAGAAATATCAGTTACTAAGGGCCAGTCTGTCACACTACTATCATACTGCCCTTAAGAAAGAATCTTAACCGATTGTACATAAAGGCAAATGCTATATGTTGTAAAATGCATGTTACTGTACGTTGAATATTTTTGGGAGATTATGTTTGCATGTGGTAAAATATAAATGTTTGAAAAGCAAGCCAGAGCAATTAAATAGAATCACACTGTACATACTTTAGCTTGGAAGTACCCGGAATTCAATGTTAACACTTAACATTTGACTGAGCCATGTTTGAAATTCAGCTACATAGGTCTTCTGTGGGTCCTAATAAAGAACTGAAATGTTAATTATGACATCCTGTCTGTGGGATTCACATACTTACAATGATGGATTGTGATACTCACATTAGCCTGATCACCTGATTTGCAGTGGGAGAGGGTGAAAGAGAACAGAAAAGGCACACAAGAGGGTCGTTAATAACCAAACAGTCAGCCATTCCCTGTATGTCCACTCTCTTCCTGCCTCTGCTGACCTGCCTGCATCAATTAAACTGCAATAGGGGGAGTCTGGCTCTAAACCGCTTTAGCACCCAAGCATCGCAGCAGCCACACAAACCGCAATGGCCTGTGTGCCACAGCAACGTTTATTTCAAACTGATCTGGAGATGACATTTATTATAAAGGATATTTTCAAATGTGAAAGGGAGATAACAAGTAGCAGAAAAGTGGGTGGTTCTAATAAGAGATATGTTCATTAGGAGGCATGTTTGTGTGCATGTGTGATGGCAAACTTTATCTCGCTCCTTTTTCGTCTCCCAGAAGTCAAAATGCAGTAATTGCTATCAACACTGACATCAGTGCAGAGCTTCAACCCACCACTCAACCATCATGGTCACACACACTGCACAAGGTCACCTGTTACTATGGGACAACGGAGAGACACACACCTTGTCAAGAGTGGTGAACGATCATGTTTAGTGTATTTATGCACACAATATTGATACCACCGAGTCAAGTGAAACCACATCATTTACACAAACAAACATGGGAAAAATACCAGCCCTATTTGTTCTTTTTTCTATTTGGTCCCTCTTTCCATTGTATTCAGGCTCCCCCTGCAACTTTTTCTTCTCAATACCTCTGCTATGCATTGTCTTTGTCACATGTGGAGTCCAGGATCCACTTCACCAGCTTAGGGTTTGACGATGGGTTCAAGGGATCCTTGTTCTGCTACTCTCTTTTATTACTCACTAATCTATCTTTTTATTTCTAATCTACTTTTCTTTTTGTTTAACAAATGGGGGTAAAACCTCAATTGAATGTGTGCTCACTCATAATTCATCCTCTCACACCAACAGCGACACACAAATCCAAATGTATTTAAATGCCACACTGTGAAATCAGATAAGACTGTCACACATAAGATCTAATAGAATGAGCCTACTGCATCTCCACCCCCGCTTCTCTCTTTTCCCTCTCTGCCTTTTCTTATTTCACTACCTTGTTTAGATCTACTAGGGTCTTTTTGTGGAGTGGAGTGGAGTGGTGGCACACTTCCAGGATAAATATAGAAATGAGGTGTAATCCCAGGGCCAAATACCTTCTAACACTCATCATTGTGAATCAAATGTGCACAACTTTCTCACTTAGGTCTCTGACACTCTCTCTCTCTCTCTCTCTCTGTATCTCTCTCTCACTCACTTTTCATACACACACACACACACACACACACACACACACACACACACACACACACACACACACACACACACACACACACACACATGTCCATGTAAGAGACATTGGACCAAGCAGATCAAAGCAGGGATCTCAGAGCTGTAATGGGACTGTGTTGACCACATGTGCAATGTTATTTTTTATCTCTGTATTACCATATATTGATTTAGCTTTATCCTAAACATAAAAACATTAACAAAGTCTTATAAAAGTTTTGTAGGAAAATTACATCCATGTATCCAGCTTCCGCTTAATCCAAACAGGGACAGCCAGTGCCCAAACAGCAACTCTTGGAGCAACCGTTGACGGGGTGTCAATCAATCGTAGTGCACACCCATACAGTCACACACTAAGAGGCACTTTTAGAGACACCACTTAACCTGGCATGCATGTCTTTGGACTGTGGGAGGAAACCGGAGTACCTGAAGTAAACCCATGCAGCCACAAGGAGGACATGCAGGTTGCTGCACTTTTCGTTACAGGATACAGCTGTAAGTGATGATCAGTCCTGCGCTATAGGTTGGAGGACAACAGGTTTTGGCCCATTTCTCTCTACAAAACAGCTTAAATGGATGTTGGTCAGTTTCTTCAAAGCATTTTCTTTTTTTTACTTCAGGGTTTTGACTCGGGCAGTCTAAAACATTAACATTAAAACAGTTTTTTGCAAAAAAAATGTATGTGCTTAGCATTGTTGTTTTGCTGCATGATTCAGTTATTCTTGAGAGTTCATGTGTCACGATGAGGTCTGAGTTCTGCAACTTCATCTGGATGCACTTTCCCTGGGCGCTGCCCTCCTATACAGCAGGTGGTGCTGTCGAAACCTGCTTCTTCTCCTTTATATATTCAGCTTTTTCTCTCCACTTTTTTGTTGAGTCTAGTCCATCTGGATTTTTTGTGCTCTATCTGCATCTGTTGCATCACAGCAAGAAGATTCTGGGTTCAATCCCATTTGGAGCAGCCTGGGTCCTTTCTGTGTGGAGTCTGTGTGTCCTCCCCATGTCTCTGTGGGTTTACTCTGGATACATCTTTTTTTCTCCCACAATCCAAAAACATGCATGTTAGGTTAATTAGTGTCTCTAAAGTGCTCCTGCTGTGTGAGCGAGTGTGTGTGTGCCCTACAATTGTTTGGTGCCCTGTCTGGATTTATAACTGCCACCATTTTGGCACCGGCTCGCCCTCAACCCTACCCAGGATCAGGTGGAAAAACGTGAATACATGAATGAATGAGAATACAATACACTACATACACTACTGGACTTATCATGGGAATGGTGTGCATCTAGTAGCCCACCCATGCATCTTCAACAATCATCAGATAAATTTTAATAAATGACTAAAAAAGAAGCCGCACAACAATTTACTCAATTTATCAGGGTGGTGGCTTTCATGGTGACTTGTCTACAAAGAACAAGGAAGCCTGGAAAATAAAGTGCTGTGCTAATATAGTGTAGCATTAAAAGCAGTTTAGTATATCTGAATCTCATATTTGTTCAGTTCAGTCACACAGTCTTTTAAGCGAGGATAAACAGTGAGTAAGTGGAGTGTGAAGCTCTGACTCAGTCAAATCTAATTGAAAATATTGTTCTTCTGTTGGTTTCAGGAGACCTGTGTCAAGGCTGGGCAGTATTTTAATCAGGGTTGGAAATATTTGCCGTGGAATTCATGGCAGATGTCCTCGAAGCAGATATTCTATCCTTTGGCATCAGGAAGATTTCAGGGTTCCTCTGCGTCAGCAAAACTTAATAAGATGGTGATTTTCACATTAAACCCCTGCTTTGGGATTGCTGTTGAAGATTGACTGGATAACATACAGATAGTCAGCTAAGCAAATGTGAGCATGTTCTTGCCTTAATTACAAATCCCTACAAAAAAATGAGGGGACATTTAATTATGAGGCATTTCATTTTTAAATATATATACATTTTTGTGAGCAGTATATATATCCTAGGAGTGAGTGATCATACCGTTCTGTAGTAAAACTACCAGGTTATCCATGGTCATACCAGAACTTAGTATTAAGTCTAAAGTATGGTTACAGCACTAAGTGGGTCCTGTTACATTTTGGATCTTATAGATTCTGGATCAGAATGGATCAGACTTATTGTTCAGAATAAATATTAAAGTTTCCAACATATAAAACTTTTTTAGTTGATAAGACTAATTTGGAAAGAAAATCAGCAAAATCACAAAGAAATTCTGAGTAAGGACCAGATGGTTGATAAATAGTAACTATTTTAAACATAGTTTTATTAAATGAATGAAGAACTTGAAATCTATTAGTTATTTGGCCACTAATTTCATGACCACTAATACGAGGCTTATGTAAATGAATGTATCCCAGAGGAGCTGCATCATTGAAACCTACATATTCATCTGTCCTAACCTAAGTCTCGGTTAAACAAAGTGCACTGAGACAGTTATCTATTTCGTTTACAATTACAGATTTACACACAAGTGATCTTGTGTTTTTAACATTGCTATTGCTATCGTGAGGTTTATTTAGATAGATTTTAATTAATTTATTATGGCATACTTTTTATTACCTTTAGTTCCTGAGACAATTCTTAGAAGCTGAAAATATCTCACTTTTTATGGCCAGCAAACTCACTGGACATGTCGCCTATTGAGCATGTTTGGCCATGCGCTGGATCGGTGTATACAACAGTATGTTCCGTTTCAAGCAAATGGTGGTCGCATGGGATACTGACTGGTTTTCTGACCCCCGGACCCTCCAATACAGTAAAAGTAAACGGCACATTTTTAGATTGGCCTTGTGATTGAGAAGTGATTCTGGCCAGCCTAGGGCACGCCTGTGCAATAATCATGCTGTCTAATCAGTATCTTTATATTCCACACCTGTGAGGTAGATCGATTATCTCGGCAAGTGAGAAACAAAGATTTCGACAAACCTTTAAGAGAAAGATGCTTTTCGTGTACATAGAAAAGGTCTTGTTGAAAAGGCGTTGTGTTTATATTTTTGTTGACTGTATTTCTAAGAAATGATAGGAGAAACATCAAGATGACCAACTCTAAATGGGGGACATGCACAAACCAATCCATAGCAAGTCAAATAAACACACTTTAGGAGTCTTTAGAGACACCAACATGCCTAATACAATTGTTTGGAATATGGGAGGAAACCCATGGACAAAACATGCAGTCGTGACAAAGATGGAGTCTGGGGCCTAGAATCGAACTAGGGATTTCTGGAACTGTGAGGCAACAGCTCTTACCATAGAATTTGTTTAACATTGCTTATAAACACTTCTAAATATGTATATGTATATGGAGCTTAGCCTCAACCCAGAGGCTTAAGGAAGCAGTATTATAAACATTAGCTTAATTCAGCATGAATTATTTTTTTTACTCTGAACATGGTCACAGACTATTTCCAGTAAAATTATTCCAAAGGAATTTGGAACGGTGTATTTTTCACTCCCACAGCGTTAATCGCAGTGAAATTAGATGATTCAACACCCATTTCAAAGCATTTTTGTGAATTTTGATTGGTGATCCTCTATCTCCATTTTCAAAAAAGGAAATGATGGAGAAAAACTCTGGCTGTGATTCAGCATTCACAGTCACAGCAGATGGCCCAGATGTGTTGTGATACGAGGGATCCAAAATAACAGTGTTTGGTGTCCAGCTAATTAGCCTATAATGACTGAATTGATAGACAAGCCAGCAGGAGAGCAATAAATCCAAAATATTTCCTAACACACTGCAGTTCTTGTATAACACAGAAAGGGGGTGGATGGATGCCTGGTGCCTTTAACTTAATGTAGAAAGAGGGGTCCAGAGTCATTACTTTAAGACCATCTCTAGATTTATGGGATAATAAATCTGCAGCAGCTATGTGATGCTGTTCATGTTAGTATGGATCAAAATCTCTCCATCATAACTTTGTGTCAAAGATGATAGCTGCCTGTGTGAAGCTACACAAAAGCAGTATGGGAGATGTTATTGAGCAAAAAGACAGAGAGGAAGCTGGAGCAGTTAGCAGCAGTAATGTAACAATTCTTGCTTCCATCAATGCCAGTAAGAAATGATCTAAACAGCACAATATTTCTTTTTTATATAATATGCTGTGTGCTGTTTGGATTCAGTTCAATACAATTCAATTCATTGAATGATTATTTGTATAGCGCTTTTTACAATAGACATTGTCACAAAGCAGCTTTACACTGTTACATACACATTGTCACAAATTAGAATCTATTGTGCCTAATGAGCAAGCCAAATGGCAACAGTGGCAAGGAAAAACTCCCTGATTTTGTTACTTATTTTATTACTAACGTAAATATTAATATTGATTTAAATTGTATTACTTACTTAAATTTACTATTACTTTAATATACTTTTAAGCATTTACTCAATTAACATCTAGGCCACCCATGGAGGTCGGGTCCCTTTTTGAGTCCTCCCAAGGTTTCTTTCTTCTACTTTCAAGGAGTTTTTCCTTCCCACTGTCGCCCTAGGCTTGCTCAATTTGGGATTGACCTTTTTAGATTATAAAAGTAATGCTTTGGGGCAATATAAGATTGTAAAGCTGCTATGAGACAATGCTCCATTGTAAAAAGCACTATATAAATGCATTTTGATTTATTTAAGAGGAATAGACCTTGTGAGGAACCAGACTCCTTGAGGAACCCATCCTGATTTGGGTAATAAACATAATTTACATTATAAATTAAAACATTTATTTTATGCGTTAGATTATAGAACATTTCTATCTGCCACCGATGGAAGTAGAAACTGCTGCTAACTGAAAGCAGAAATTGTTACATTACTGCTGTTGTTACTGACATTATTATTTCATTCATCTTAATTCAGATTCCCAAATTACCCAGAGATCTATAACTGTTTCCAGAAAACCCCTCTTTCACATCCAGTGGACAAAGCAGATTTTCTCTCATGCTTTTCAAGTTTTCTAGAAAAAAAACTTTTTACTGCTGTTCAAAATACATATAAGATGGAATAATTAATAAACTTACTTTAACTAGCTATTTTCCATATCTGTTCTGTAATAACTAACAGTGATGGAGTGCTATTTGTGCTATTATGTGGATTTTTTTCATATCAATTGCCAGAAGCATAAAATCTCCCTAGCATGCCATTTACTGTCAAGATAATGGGTATCAGGAGCAACCCGGAGGCTACATCATCCTACTTGGCTCCCTTCTGATCCTTTTACCCTTTCATCAGTTAATTATAGCTGACATTGCTTCCTCTATTTTAACTTTCCTTGAACTTTTCTTCTTTGCTTGGTCTCACCGTCACATTACGTTTTTGGTTTGTTCCTGTTCCTATCTCTTTGCTCCTGTTCACAGTTTGTCAGTTACTGTTACTCTATTAAAACTCTGTTCTATTATTAAATTGAAGTTTCCTAAAAAAATTCTTTGAGAGACAGAGCAGCTTTTGTTTCCACAGGTCACACCATGCTGTCACGCTCTGAACATGTGATACTTTGTTGTTCAGAGACTCTTTATAAACAGCATGCTAGGCTTAAACTTTTCTGCTTTGATACACACAATAGGAAGACTGTAAAATACCTGACGCCTGTTTTATAAATGGTTTGTATTTTTCTCAGCTAGTCTGTGGTGTGCTTATATATACATATCCTGTTATGTAGAAAGTGGGATTTAGAAAGAAACACTTGGTAGGAATTTGTAGTTTTAGTACGGAAGGAGAGCCATACTCGTGTTGGTGACACTCTGTGGTTATATGGGGAATTACAGCCAAATGCACAAATCACTGTTCTCACACTTAACAGGTATGTATGTCATGATGCAGTTCCATAATAATTACATCTATGCCACATGGCTACTTGGTCATGAGAAACATTAAAACATAAGCGTTCTTTTCTGGTAAATGTATTTATGTGTGTAAACCAGCTAATTTACCTCATGATAGTTATTGGCATTTAATGCTACAAATATCTTGTTGCATTCCACAATGTGGTTAATAGTGGCCAAAAACATTAGTATTTGTAGGTGTGGTTTTATAGCACAATAACCACTGTGAAACATTCACAGATCCATGAATAAGCTACCCTGAATTATGTGTTGTTTATGTCACAATAGCTGCTTTGGAATTATAAGAAATCCCTGCGAACAATGAGAGCACAAAGAATCATGCCAAAGGTCTAGTCTAGCTCAGTCATCTTTAAGCACCATCCTGAAGGCTAAACCATGGTTTATAGTGCGCTTCAAAACTGAAAACGTAAAAGAGTATGCGTTAGTTTAGCCTCTACCGCTGTGTGTTGGTAAGGGAATAGAAATCACATGATATGAATTAATGGACAAGATTCACGAATGTCTGGACCAACTGAAACATAAAGCAGGTGTAAATTATGGGTGATCCAATGTCCTGAGAGAAAGCTTCTGCATTACACATTAAAATAAGCATTAAAATAGTAATGGAAAATTATTAGGCATATGAAGGTTCACTGATGAGGTAATATATATATATATATATACCTTACCTTAACATTATAACAGTGTATCAGTGTAATATTACTCTTAGTCCTCACCTCCACTAGGCTGAATCTTAATGAAGAGGCTGGATAGATCACTGGGTAATTAGTGTAGTGGCTGCAGAGAATGAGAAAGGATATGTCCTTTACTGAAGGGTGTGGAGCAGGGGAGTAATTAGGTAGTGACACCCATCAAAGAATTGTATGTGGAAATAAATTAATCTCCCTTGTTCATGTACACACTGCAATGTTGCAAAGTTAATCACAAATGGAATCAATAATCAACAGTATGATCAATGTGAGCATTCTGCTATGCTTAATCAGTGAGAGTGAGAGAGGTAGAAAGAAGCATGCCAGGCCTTGAGCCCGAATCCCTGTTAATTGCATATTGATTGCCATTTGCCCACTGGTTTTATGGCAAAGAGAAATTAAAGTGCTTCTTGATAATGCTGTTGGAGAGACTAATATGTGCATATTGATGGTCTGTAATAAGTAATATATAGGGTGAGGAACACAAGGGAAAATTACATATCTGAATACCCTAACAAGTAATGGGTGAGAGGGCCTTTCTTTTAGGCTATATCTTGAAAGCTGCCATATTGGATCATGGGCAAGTTTTTCAAATGGGAAGGTGGTCATGTAGCGTATCGAAGAAGACCAGAATGGTGTCCGAAATCAATTGCCGCAATCATGATATGCTATATCTCTAACACAGAAAGTTCAAAACTTTTGTTGTTCAACACAGATCATTGAAGATGGAATTGACGATACTGGTGTTCGGGGAATGCAGATTTCAACAACCGACACCCAGAAAGACCACCAATTACACATATCGCTGTAGCATCCAGCTTAGTCAAATTTAGAGAAAACAAGACTGTGGAAGGCTAGCCTCGTCCAAAGACCACTACCAGCTAAGAAACCTTAACAATGGTTTTGGCAGCCTTTGCTAAAAGATCAAGATGCATCATGCAACATGTCCTGTGCCTTTTGACTATCTTTGTTGTTAGATTTTTGTGGTGAAAGAGAATGACTCTCAGCTTTAGCTGCTTAAATTAATTTGGCCATGCCGGTCCATTGTAGACTAGTCCATAATGTCTAGTTTGCTGGTGTATGTGTGTACTTGTGTGTGTTTCTGTAAACCTGTGTGATTCTCATATCTCCTCACTTGGCCAGTCACTTGCTGTTTGCTTTGTTTATCAGGCAGCTTCAGGTCAGATTGCAGTGCAGCATGCAGTGTCCTGATTCCTGTCACACTGACTCCACAGTAAATAATGGCTTGCTCCTAGCAGCACACAGAGATGATACCAAACCCCAAAAAACATGGAGCTACTTCATGCTACACTGTCCATGAATGATAAAAAAGTAATATAGAATAGGGCGTTTTAGTGCAAAGGTCATGCACCTTGCACAAGAGATTTTATCCATGCAATAGGTCACTTGCGCTATCTACCCCATTATTGGAAAACTACAATTTTTCCAAAATATTAAATAACTGCAGAAATATGCACTCCTTATTATATACAGTGGTGTTTGAAAGTTTGTGAACCCTGGAGATTGTCCCGTATTTCTGCATATGTATGACCTGAACATCACCAGATATTAAACAACTGCTAGAGGTAGATAAAGAGAGCACACATAAACACATAAAAAAACATATTATACTCGATCATTTATTTCTTGAGGAAAATGAAGGTTTGCAGTCATATACATCTTATATGACTTGAGTAATATCCACCTAATAACAAGAGGTACGGTTTAAGCAAATGTGTTATTTGTAGTAGCATGTTCTAAATACAGTATTCCAATACTCCAGAAGCGGAATTGATAAGCAATGCATTGATAGAAATGAATATTATTATATACTGTATTATATACAATGATCACATCGATGATCCACCGAGAGTCGGACACAACTGTACGGTTAATCCAATCCAATCCATTATATACAATAGGAATATATATATATATATATATATTTATGAAATAAAGAAAGAAAGAAATAGACGTAAACAGCTACTCTAATTACAAAATGTTTGATCACGTGTTATCACTGAAACTTGTTTACATTGTTTTTATTTAATTCATTTTCATTCATATTGATTTACTGTGTGTTAGCTAACTGTATAAATAGGAATTACATTATGGTCTGTGTTGTGCATGTACACTTTCATCAGAGAAACTTACTTTACCCCAGTCTGCTGCAGTCCAATCCCTGTACATCCTGACAGAGTGATGTCAACTTTTTTGTCCTCATTAACCTTTTCTCCTGCGCTAACGAGTCATCACTGAAATGATGTTAGCAGGCGATTTTTTCAGGGCTGAGACAAAGTGGCTATAATGCAGTAATTTTTGTGATAAGGTAATTTTTAAGAAATGACTTGAATTGCAATTCATCTGATTCATATAATCTTAACATAGTAAACTTTGTGAAAACCAACATTCGTGTAATTCCAAAACGTTTGGCCATGACTGTATGTGTTAATGCGGATGGATGGGGTGTGGATGATATAAGTATTTCATGTGCTCTGAAGTGTATTCATAAATATACAACAGCAGCTGTCCAATACCAGCCAGTCCTGGGACACTGGCTCGTCTCCTATGACAACTGATGGTCTGTCCCAGCAGGGAAGCACAAAACATTGATGCCCAGAACAAATACATTTACATATTAAGTATAAGTACAACTATGATACTGCGAATAAAGTTGCCCTCCCCTTACTCCAGAGGGTGGGCGTTTTCTTCATATCAGAAGGTTAATTCTTTTTTAACTGATAAATTTACGCAGCATCCACAAAATTAACAGTGTTGCAAATGATACCACACACCCCTCAGTCAAGTCAGATTGGACAGCATGTACCACAAGGACAGATTGTAAGGGAACTGCATATTTCTCCCTCTACACTGTATAATTAATCATTAAACAATTTAAGGAATCTGGAGAAATTTCAGGCCAAGGGTGCAAGCCTAAGCTGAATGCTGAAAAGCTGAATGAAGAACTGCAACAGTTCAACAATACTTGATAGGACCTTACTCTGGCAAACCTTTGTTTTAATTCACTGTGTAATGTGTGTA
Source organism: Parotocinclus haroldoi (assembly GCA_034779995.1). Lineage (NCBI taxonomy): Eukaryota > Metazoa > Chordata > Actinopteri > Siluriformes > Loricariidae > Parotocinclus > Parotocinclus haroldoi. The sequence continues at coordinate 31,607 of JAUZST010013988.1, forward strand.
TGACAATAAAACCCAATTTTGACTATGACATTTGGCATAAGAGTAAGGTGTTTTCAGCTCACACACACATTTAGTTTAATTCACTGTACACAGATGTTATATGATACGGCCTGGTATACATGATTAAGATCAGCGCTTTGTCCTTTCAAACATCTTCTTTGTCATTGCTTTTTACATTTTCAAGTAAACTGTTGAAACTGTCCTTATGTAGTGGGCAGAGCCCAAACAACACAGACAACCTATGATCCGTGTGCCTTATCCACCAAATACTACAGATGCATCACCATTGGGTGATCTGTTGCATTCTCTTGTCATTTTCTGTCAGGCTGCCAAATTATGCTGTTTGATTAATCACTTTGTAGAGTGTGCTTCCACTGCTCTGAAGTCTAACAACCATGTGATTTACACCATCGCACTTGAAACTTGGGATTGCAAATGGTGATCTTAGGCTTGTGTGCAGCTGTTCACTTAATTCACAAAGCTCTCAATGGTTATTGTAACATGTGGTTCACTGCAGCAAAGCTGTTACACTACATTTGGCCAGGCAGAAATGTTGTGTTATACTGAACGCATGTGATGTCTAGAGTATAGGGAGTATAGGTGCTTTTGCCCTGGATTAGCATTTTCACAGGTCATGTAACTGTGCCCCCTTCATCACGTGTGTTCACTCCAGAAACTGGGAATAAATGTTGCTCTTAGAATGCCATGTATAGAGAATTTATTAGCTCCTACTTCAGGGTAGGTACTTTCCTGAGCACACAGAAACCCTGAGTGATGCAGCTGATGTATATCACAGGAGATTCATTATGTAAATTTTAAACACCGTTAATAAAAAAAAAATCAGCGTTTGTCCACTTTTTAACTCTTGTGACTAGAGTCTTGGTGTTTTTTTGCCGGTGTGTTGTGATGAGATAAACGAGACTGTGATTGGAATACCCATTAGCCATTCATGTGAAGGCACAATATGCAGTTTAAATAAGGATGTAGTAGTGGTCCAGCATAGTCTTAAATATTACAAACGACATGATGTCTCTATTTGAGATTTTTCTTTGTTGGACCTTTTTGTTTTAAAAAAATGCATAGATAGATGTGGAGATAAAATTAAAGGAAAAAAACAACTCCAGGCTTTACTGAGAAACAAGGGTAAAATTGATGTGAGCAATTTGAGGAAAGGTGTAGATTATTTTACAAGTACTGTGACAACTGCACCAGCATTCATTGACAGAAGCATTTTCCATCTCTCTTGTTCCATTCAAGTCTCTGTGCAGCGGAAAGTTTCAGGTGGAATGATATCCTTTAAGTTCTGTCTTTTTCCAACAATGACTCAAAAGGTTGTCATTCTAATCGATACAACTAACTTTTATTAAAAGGACTGCCATTGTAGTATATAGTTTAATTCTATCTTTACTTTTTTGTGTTTGTTCTTACACAAGTCTTGATTGTGTATTTGTTTGGCATTGCTTTTCTTTGCATTAATTTGTCGTAATCTGCATGTATTAGCTTTGCTTTGTAAGATTTCTGTTTGCATATTCCTGACCATACATGCACTTCGTGCACTTATATCCTGTCATTAAGACTACAGCAGGTTAGTGGATACTTGGCCTGTAAGCTTAGTCCACTATGATGAATTGTCAGTATAATAGAAATGACTTATATCAAACACTGTCACATTTACACCTCTCAAAAACTCATTATGGCTCTCTTGTTTCTTGTTGTATATTATGATATGAAAAATTTGCCTAACACCGAAATGCTTCATTTTCACTTCCACTCTTTCTCTAGAAATCCATTTCAGCTGAGTTGTTCAAATTTCCCTGGAGATAAGCAGGAGTGATTGCTGGGCTAGATCTGGATGCATAATGCATAAGCCTTCTTACCGTCTTCACCTCGCTCTGCCTCTCACTGTCTTAGTGGGACAGTAGTATTTTTTCTGGATTGGAAAAAGGATTGGAAAAAGAGAGGCAAATCAAACAAAAAGATTTCAATACCGTTTTGTACAGTAGTGAGCTGAGTTGTACAGAAGTGAAAAACATATTTAAGATTTCATAGAATACAGTAATCCTGTAGGTACTCACTGAATGTTGGTTTCACCAGACACTGGACTTGGGTTTTAAAGCTTGTAGCTTGTAGTTAGTCACATCAATATTTGCACTTTTGTAATGGGCATTTTCACATGATTTGCAGAAAGACTTGACGATTTTAGAAATATTCGAATGTAGAACATTTTAAATAGCACAAGGACAGGGAGACCTAGGTTTATATGTGCATGTTCTATTTACAGTAATTTGAATACACCTTCTGGTGCTACTTGGACACATCATCAGTGTTTTGGGTCTTTAATCTTCATACACTGTTACCAGTCCCCAGCTTGTGTCCAAGTGGCAAGTTGCTCCACGTGTTTCCCTACATATCCACCGCAAGGCCCTCTCTGCAGAGTCTAGGATGATTCTGACATCTCTTTTCAATTGCAGTCCTCTCACTCCAAGGAGTTTGAGGGTTCACAGAAGGTAATGGCCTGTGACACCTCAGCATCTGACCTTGACTGGCTCACAGCGGGCTTTGCAGCCATTGTTAGCACTCTGTGCTAAGCTACGGGACTCTCAGTATCTTAATATGATTGGTCTTGTGCATTTCTGTATGTGTATGCAAAAGCAATGTCTGTATGTCAGTTTGTTAGGGGTGGAGAGGAGGGTATTTCATTTGCGAGAGAGGTATCTGGGGCACATTTTAGACTATGCTATATCTAAAAGGTCATATCTCATGTAGATGCAAATAGGGTTCTGTTTTTATTCACAGTAGACTCTCACATTTTCCATTGCAACCAGAAGGTGAATTGAATATGGCTGCAATGATTCAAACAATCATTTTGTTTGTAGTATTATGAACTGAACATAATACTATCACAATAATTGACACAGCTAGTGAAGATGAGTTATAAGTGTTATAAGAAAAACATCTTTTGGAGAATTAGCTAAATCTTACACTGAAGAGAAATGAAATTCCAACTGTAACTAAAGCTATTCTTAGAAAAATAAGTACTTCCATAGATAAGCGCTTAAACCTTTACATTTAAGGGAATTGTGCTATACAAATTCATCTAGTTTTTGGTTTGAAGTCTTTTTAAAAACAATGTTTTTTTTCTGAATCAGAAAACCGTTGTCAGTTCATCTCTCCATCTACAAGTGCAAGTTAAATCTCTACCATGCAAAGTAAAAGCCATATATCAACAACACCCAGAAACACTGCCGGCTTCTCTGAGCCCGAGCTCATCTGAGATGGACTGATGCAAAGTGCAAAAGTGTTCTGTAGTCTATCAAGTCCACATTTCAAATTGTTTTTGGTAATCATGGACGTCGTGTCCTCCGGGCCAAAGAGGAAAAGGTCCGGACTGTCCGGATAGCTGCATTAATGCTAAAAGGTACATACAGGTTTTGGAGCAAGATATACTGCCATCCAAGCAACGTCTTTTTCATGGGCGTCCCTGTTTATTTCAGCAAGACAAAGCCAAGCCACATTCTGCACGTGTTACTGCACATGGAGAATTTCTGTCTTTTTACATTTTTTTCTAAAGTGATTACAATTACAGAGGCAGATGAAAATCTGCTGTGATTTTGCAGAGTGGACCAAATTAAATAGCTGGCATTTAATGGAAGAACAGGCAGCCTTATCTGAACAGTCATCTGACATTAAGAGTGCTTTAAAAGCAACATAACGCTGAGGTTTGAGACAACTCCAGTATCCATCTCTATCAGTGCGTATGAACATCCTTATGTCACTGTACATACAAGACATTTTAATGTGTAAAAGGAAACTTGTGCCAAGGATCTTGGGATATAACAACAGACAATATCACAATTTAAATGTTCTTATTTATTACATTAATGTTGTTTAGGAAAGGCATAAACTGACTAGTTTGCAGTCCCTAACATTTGGACACTGCGTTTGTGTAAAGCCTTGTTTATTCTAAAAGAAATGCAAAACAACAACGATTTAGATTGCACGTTTGTTGCTTCAGATTGTTTTTCCTAAAAGCTTAAAATGGTGCCATGGAGTTGATACTGTGACACACAGTGAACTGAAGGTCTTCAGAGACTCTTGGCAATGCTGATGGCTTTTACACACATACATGTGCACATAAATGTAATCTTTATAAAGTTCTCCTTTGTTTATTGAGCCCAAGGGTGTAATTTTATGCCTGAATTTTATGCCTACTAACAGATATTACTGTGCATTAAGCGTAGAGCAGAAAGAATGACAGTGAATGAGAGAGAGAGAGAGCGAGAGAGAGAGAAAGAGACAGAGAGAGAGAGAGAGAGAGAGAGAGAGAGAGAGCTGTGCATGCAAGTATGTAGGAGAGTCGTGTATTTCTGCATGAATATAAACTAATACATGATCAGCCTTGTATACAAACACTAAAAGTATATATAGAGAACCAAATAAAACAAATGAGATGGAAAAAATTATAATAAAACACTTTTTTTTTGCTATTTGCTATTGCTATTTTAATCAGGATATCTGGTGGCTTGAATAAACAGTATTCATGTTTTGAAATGACCAAGTCTAGGCCTTGACCTAAATCTAGGAGAAATTAAATAGTCCAGTTAATGTGAGGAAACCCACTAATATCCCAAACTTGAAGATGTTCTGCATGATGGAATGCGGTAAAATAAATCCAGACCAATGTACAGGACTTATAATAATATCTTAATAATAGCTACTGGAAATGCTTTGGTCTAATTTGTTATTGAGTTCCTCTTTGCCTTTAGGACTGAAAATCAGATTATGCTTTAGTTTATATTTATTTAAAAATTCAGAAGATTTCCGAGATTACTAAAGTTAGTGCTAAGTTCACAAGTACTAAGTTCACTTTTAAGCTCAGTTGTTAAATGACTGGTACCTTGTTTGGTTCCAAAGCTTGACCTTTGGCTTAGCTACTGTATGTGATGTTTATGTTTCTATCCACAGCATTGGACAGATTGATTGATGAATTTATGATTGCCAGTAATTAGTGCATGCTTACTCGAAAACAGTCAGACCATCATTGAATGCTAGTAGAAACTCAAATCAGTGATTTGTTACCATTATTGTATCTGAAATAACAGGAAGGATGTAAAAGAGAGCTGGGAGAGAAAGTAATGAAGAAAATAAAGTCAAAGACGGAGAGAGACAGAGTAAGCCTGTACAAGCTGAACAAAGTCCTTTAATAAAGCACTACCAGGAGAAGCGTGCTCTTCTTTATAAACCTTCCCCTGAGCCACTTCATCATCAACAGTCCTCTGCCTGTGAGCTGCCACAATGCAAACCTAATATTGAGCTTCCAGCTGGATGAAGATTATGTAAATACAGTTGTTGAAATCGAAAAGTAAATAATAGAAAATTTGTTAGACACATTCAATATGGTTTCAGCTACTGTGAACTTTAGAAGATTTTCATTAAGTATACGTGGCACGAGAAGGCCGAGTCTTGTTTTGCCTGCCGAGGCAGAATTTGATGGGGACATTTTGAATAAATGCTAAACACGAGTACAGGCTTTAGACTTGTGTTTGCTGTGACTGCAAACTCATGCTTTGCTGCGACTCTGCATAGATGGGTCGCATTTATTGGATTAATTAAAGGCCTCGTGCTTTACTCTCCTACTTTGCATACTTCGCATACTTTGCATAAGCGGTGGAGGGTGTTTGCACAGTGGGGTTAGGACTAAACTCAAAGATGGTAAATTGAATACATGTCTGGTTAAAAAAATACTTATGTTTTTCCCTCCTGAAAGAGGTAAAGAACTAAACAAAACACAAAAATGCAACACATATTTAGTTTTCACCCCTGTTGCTGCAAATTTATCCTGCCCAGTTCCCCAGTCGCTCAACAATCCTCTCCCCATGCATGAAGTAAAGTTTCCAGTGAGAAAGAAGGGCTATAAGCCATAGAGGTCACACATCAAAAGAAATTATGTGATTGCGTTGTGTGCTTTATATCCATTTACATTTTATATGGCACGATGGCACATTGCTTAGCGCTGTTGCCTTACATTTCCAGAGACTTCAGTAAGAAGTCTCAGACTTTGCCTGTTTGGTGTTTGCTTGTCTGGGCGCCTGTTTCCACAGAGTGCTCCAGTTTCTCCCCACATTCCAAATATCCATATATATCCAGTGAAATGAAACATGAAAGCTACTGATCTGATCAGTAGACCAATTAATTCACCAGGAAGACAGTGCATGCATTTTGAAACTTTTAGACATAAGCAATACATTAATTTCAAACAAAGCAAACAAAAATCACAAAATAAATGTCTATCCATTATTGCCAATTTCATGCGCAACATAAAATGTTTTGACAGTTTTGAAGGTTAGCCTTAATTAATATGTAATTTAGTGTGATTCTATCTAAGCATGCAAATGACAATGTGGTGCCAATTCAAACTGATTCATTTAGCAGGTGTGATTTATGAAGTGTGAAAGTCATTTCCAGAATTGAAATAATGGAGTTTTGTACCGCATAAATACCAGCGTCATATGGTTTGTTTGTTTGTTTGTACCAAGGGTCGCACGGTGGGTAGCATCACTGTCTCACAGCAAGAAGGTACTGGGTTCAATACCAGGGTGGTGCAGCCTTGGTCTTCCCTGTGTCTGTGTGGGTTTACTCCGGATACTCTGGTTTCCTCCCACAGTCCAAAGACATGTGTATTAGGTTAATTAGTGTCTCTAAAGTAGCCCTTAGTGTGTTACTGTATGTTTGCCCTTCGATGGATTGGCACCCCGTCCAGGGTTGTTCCTGCTCTTGCGCCCAAATTTGCCGGGTAGGCTGGCCCTCTACAACGTGTGGATAAAGCGGAAGATAATGGATGGATAAACGTTTGTACCAAATCCCAGCCATTCATTCTCAGTCAATGCAAACTGAGATGTATCATCCTTCAGTAACTTTATATTCTATTTCCTTTTAAGAAATGTATATGTTTTATATAAAACTGTTGACTATATATACTATAATTGTAATAACTATAATAAACACATTACAACAATTAATACAAAAAATATTTTTCAAATTTTTTGGGGGGGTTTCAAATTCTGCATCGTTATTGAGAACAATTATATAAACTTCTCATTTCCAATGTTATCATCACCACATACTAAATTTGCTTTTAATAAGCTCCCTAACTACAGCGCATGCACTGACTATTATGTTATTTAGACTCTTTAGGATCTTAGCTAATCAGGGCCACAATATTTGGTATAACTTAATGACAGACTGGGATTACTTTGTGCCAATGGAATCTAATCATGGAACAGAGACTTAGTTAATAAATATATTTAAAAGACAAGCAGACATCTGAGTACATCTCTTGCTGTCTTTATTGTGTTTGATGTTTGCATCAGAGATTGGAATCAGCATATTAAAAAGACCTCTCATGGCAGAAGCAATATTAATTTGATCGCATCATTTGATGTCATCCTTTGGTTGGTGTAGAAAGAGAGTTGTGCGTGCTGATGGTGGGCCGAGTAGAGCGCATTTGATTTAATGTATCAGTCTTGGTAACGGGCTATGAATAGAGATGGGGGAATTATTGGAAGGACAAGCTCAAATCAGTACATCAGTATGCATCTGATCAAATCACTGAGAGCAGTTTTCAAATAAAAAAGACAAGGCTGAAAGCACCGGTATGTTAGAAGGAATGGATTGAAAAGCAATGCAGTAGTGCAGTACGACAAATAAGTGCTTCTGTAAATCAGCCAGCTAGATCGCGCCAGGAGGATACTGAGAGGTCAATAGCAACTTTAAAAAACTTGCAAGTAAGTATGTCTGAGGTTGTTTAGTCTGTGCATGGGACAATAATCTGCAAGTCTTTCACCACATTGGCCCATATAGCAGAGGAGCTAGAAAGTGAAGGGGTTAAAAAAGTTTCTTTCTAGAAAGTGCCATGTTGGGTCTCACTTACACATGGACATGGTCATATGATAACAAGACTGATCTATCTAGACTGAAGTCTAAGAAATAAGTTTGGCAATAACCAACACAGTCCACCACCCAAAAAATACACTATATGACGTCAGGTGGTGACAACATTTAGGGATCCTTTATTATCCACTATCCTTATTAATTTTGAATAAATTTAATAATTTGGCATATACCAACATTATGACTACTATTGTTTTTGCACTCCATTGTCCATTTGATCCGTTTCACTTAGGATATTTGCTTACATTGTAGCACTTGACTGTACAGACTGTAGTCCATCTGTTTCTTTACATACTTTGTCCATCTACCCTGTTCTGTAATGGTCAGGACCCTGACAGGACCAGCACAGATCAGGTTCTATTTGGGTGGTATTTTCAGCGTTGCAGTGACACTGACATGGTGGCACTGTGTTAGTGTGTGTGTTGTTCTGGCATGGATGGATCAGACACAGCAATGCTGCTGTTCTCTATTAGACACATCTACCATATTACCCACTTGTAGATGTAAAGTCATAGACAGCAGCTCATCAGTTGTTTCATACACTAATCCTTTATTATTATTATCCAGTGCTCATTGGATGCTGCATATAGGATGCAGGTGGCTGGACATTTTTGGTAGGCGGAATATTTACAGCCCAGCAGTGACAGCTAAGTGTTTAAAACCTCCCACAGCACTGATGTGTCTGATCCACTCACACCAGGACAACTATTACACTACCACCACCACGTCAGTGTAATCTACCACCCAAATTGGACCTGATCTGTGCTGGTCCTGTGGGGACTCTACAAACCTGACCTGTCCTGACCATTAGAGAGCAGAGTAAAAGAGAATAAAGTATGTAGAGAAACAGATGGATTACACTATGTAATTAGAATAACTAAAACACTTTGGTGATGTAAAAAAATGTAAAAAAAAAAATTGCTTCCAATATCTGACATGCAGCAATAACTGAAACTAAACATTTCCAATAATTTGATGTGGTTCAGTACTTGAAAGAAGCTTGAAAGAATTTTAGCCCATTCCTCTATAAAAAACAGCTTTATTTCTGGGAGGCTCAGGAGTCTTTAGGGACTTCCACAACATCTCATGTGGCCATTCCAAAGTGGTAAATCTAATATTCTTTAACCATTCTTTGGTAAAAATTACTTGCATTCGTATGGTTGTTGTTTTGCTGAATGACCAACATTTGCTAGAGACTTATTTCACACACAGATTTCCTAACATTTTGCTTTAGAATGTGCATGTATACCTCAAAGATTCATTGTTCCGTCAAGTAGTTCTGGCCCAGACAAAGACAAGAATCATGATACAATCATCTTCAATTTGGAGTGAACATGTTTTGAGCATGGACTTACTGTATTGCAAGGACATGAACATTTATGTGAGCCTTGTAATCCACTCATCCAGAATCCACCAAATCAAATTAGCCAGAAAAAAGGAGAGAGAGAGAGAGAGAGAGAGAGAGAGAGAGAGAGAGAGAGAGTCAGTGAACAAATAGTCACTGGAGCAAAAATCTGAGCTAAAAGAGGAAATATAAAAACTGAACCTTGTGGGAAATGGAGTCTTAATATATGCTTCCGTTGCCACATTCACAAACAATAGGCAGTAAATTGGCTGCTAAGGAGAAGAAAATTAATCTTTGGTTTGTTTTAAGCCCTTAGAAGTGCAGGAGGCTTGTGCACCTATCTTGCTGAAAGCAATCAGCTGCTCCGCTATTAAAATGTTCAGAATAAGGGTGGGAAACTAAATTTGAAGGAGGAGATTTTGTTTGTGCATGTATATATATGTGTGTGTGTGTGTGTGCACATTTGCGCATTTGCGCGTGTATGCTCCTACGCATGAGATGTTGGAGAATGTCTGCAGGTGCACAGCCTTAGAGCGAGGTTCAATTAACAAAATTGGCTTTTTAAAGAGCGTAAATGTCAAGACGTGGCTGCAGATCTTAAACCAGGGATGAAAAAGTTGAATCTTTTGTCTAAATGAACTACTTCTTGTGGAAGTGATTGTATAAGTGGGCTGATCTTAAGACAGCCCACACCAATTATTTATAGCTTTATGATGTCTGGTGATGAATGGGTTTTTATTTAGAAATGTGTTTGCCAATCAGTATGCTTGTTCCGCTGAATGTGCATGTGAAATGTAATTGGAAACCTGCATTTTAAATCAAATGAACTCTCAGGAAGTTGAGTCTCAATGTTAAGTCAAAGAAGGCGATGAGTTTTGTTATTCTGCTGAGGGAGCTTTTGATATTCAAGTTCCTGCAAATCAGGTGATATTCATATTGAATGCAGACATGTTCAGCATACTGAATTTCACTGGAATGTAGTGTATTACTTTGACTACTTAAGAAGCAATACACATGTAGAAAAAGTTTCTATAATATGAGAGACAGAACAGAGTCAGTGTCTGACAGTTTGCAGGGCAATGCAGCTGAATAATAGTCACCAATTCCTTTTCGGAGATGATAATGTTATCTTCATGACTGCACTGTGACAGCTGTACTGTTTAGGAATAGTGCTATAAGGTTGTAATTCAGGGGTTATCCTAGCTCTCTTAGTTAGTACCTTAGCTTCAGCATACCAAGACAATTTGGAATGAGTGTAGGTTTCCAACTTAGTTCGAACAGTTGGGGAAGTCCCTTTTCTGTTCCAACAGGACAGGTTAAGGTCCATAAAGTCATGGTTGGGTGGGTTTGGTATGAAAGAACTTGACTGACCTCAAGCCCATCAAACACCTTTGGAACACATTTCCACAGACACATTCCAAAATCTTGTAGAATGCCTTCTCAGAAGAGTGAAAACTGTTATTGTTCAAAAAGGGGATTCACACCATGTTAATGCCTATAAATGTCATAAATGGTCCTCTAGGTGGAATGTGTAGGTGCCCCTATACTTTTGTTCTGGGTCTGCCAATAGTTTTATTTATGTGTGCTGGCCCTTTAAGATAAAATGGGAAGTGAGTGTTCAGACAGTGCTGTGCAGAGAAAGCAGTTGTGTGTTTCAGACCACTCAGACACCAGTTCTGACGACCACGCTGTTCTGTAGCTGTGTTTGAGTTCATAAACAGCATTCCTTTTGAGTATTACAGTAAAAACGATGTAGATAAAATATGCATTGGTAATGACACATTTAAGTAGTTTATCCATGTTTTAAGGAACTATTTTAAGACACTGTTTTAATACAAAGAGGAATAATGTGCGCGCCATCACTGTCAGTGTGTTTTGGCCGTTTTGGGTGACCATACACCCTACCGAACTGTCAATGTGTGGCCCTCTCGTCCAGTTTGGACATGCTTCTGTTTATTCCATGAATATATCACTTGCTACTAAATCTCATTCGCATAACCTAACAACTTTCTTTGACTTTTCTTTGACTTTTCTGATTATCTTGTTTAATGGAATAAAATTGCATCATATTAATTTTAAAATATCCTCTGATGTTTGTTTATAGTTACTGGTTACCAATTGAGACTGAGATTCTCCGAGACTTGGAATTGGACTAGGACATGAGGAAGCTGAGCCAGGGGAATCGGTGTGGTCTCGGCTGGTCCAGTTAACACCTAACAGATTGAGAAAAAAAAAAAACCAAACAAAACGAACTCAAGCAGGATGAACTCAACATAACAGATGATCCGACGTCAGGCAGTTAAAAACTCTGCTGTGAAATAGTCCTGGGAAAATGAGCAATAGACAGAAGGTGAGCATAATATAGGATAATGACAGCGTTGAGCACTTCCAGCCATCTGATGGAGAAGGAAGCACTCCCAACCCTGCTCTCACACACAGAGACATAAAACACAGAAAGGGCAGAAAACAGGTTAAAACAGAATATTTAACAGAGCAAATGCTAAGAATATCCCTCCTCCCATGCGGCTGACCTTTGCCACTAAGGCCCCTCCCCCAAAGCCCAGAACCTGGAAACACAACGAAACAATTAAAGCGGAAAATACGGTCCACCCCAGAAGAAGTCCTGACCGTATTATATGTGTGCATTAAGCTTGAAGTTACTTGGCAACATGTCAGCGAAATTGATACTGTGTTTGTGTGAAAAAGCTGTGCTGTGATATCCTCAGTGTGAGACTACTTCTCAACTAATCAGATTGTGAGGTTAAAACTAACTGTTTTGTAATATCCTCTTTTACCCAGCCATAAACGCTCCCAGAGCTTCTCCTCTTTAATTACGTATTTTTTCCAAATGTAACTTTGCCTTATTATTACAAGGGCTTGTTTGTGTTTGCATGACCCCATTTTCAGCAAAAGACTGAATATAAACAGAATGTAATTTTGCTGCATAGTTGATTTGTTATTAGATGCTCTGCATCGTATTATCTGATGTGGAGATCACAATATCGCACACTCTGCCATAGAAATTGATCAAAATTGCCTATGAATTTTATTATATTATGTGAAATGTAGAATATTGGACCACTGAAACAACACTGTATAATATTAAGTAATATAATTTTAAGACACAAGTTAATTATTAATAATTGGTAGAAATTAATGCCTTTCTCTGTAGTATCAGGTGCTTGCTGCCACAATTATTAACCTATTGACTATTATCTACGAAAATTGTTAACAGTGTGGCTAGAACAATGGAATTACAGGTATGTTCAATGTTGAGCTACAGCATCTTTTCTTTCTTGTTCTGACAGTCGCCTCGAGCATTAAGACACCTGCAAGAGTCTGAGCTGGTGAACAAGAAGAGAGAAGATCTGTGGGCTCATAATTCATCCTTAATGGAAACTGTGGCTTCATGAATCACCTGTAAGTCAGAGCTTTGCAGAAAGAGACAGAGTGAGACGTGAGATGGAGATCCAGAGAAGAGAAATGAGACTTTAGGGGAGCCAATAGCATGCAAAGTGGGTTCCTGTTGATGTGTCAACCTGTCAATAACTCTCAGTCCAATGACCAGTTTCTGTGAATAAATGCTGAGAAAAATAAAATGAGCCAAAACATGTACAGAAATATACGGAAATGAAATAGACTCGAGATTTGGTTATACTAAAACATATTGCATCCATAATTCGTATTTTACAGCTTTATATCAATTCTACTGATTGCAAGTTGGGTGCAAAACTGGGTGAAAGCTGATTCAATAGAAAAATACTAGAGTCTCTGCTTTTTCATTGGACTAGTATGATCATTCTGTATTAGACTGAGGCATGGTGTGCTGAAAAACGTTTGGGCATTCTTGAAGAGCACAAAAAAGCCACAATATATGTACAACAATGCAGTCTGGAGTGCATATCGCCATGATGAAAGTGTGTCTGAGCGCATTTCATTAATGCAAAGTATGAGTGCAAACAAGCAGGGAAGAAGGAAGGGGAGCAACCATGCTCCAGCACAGTCAGTGTTGTTTTTCAAATTATTTACATTTACAGTTACCAAATTCCTTAGCGAGGGTAACATGTGCTTTACTAAACAGTAAAAGTCTATGGGATAAACAGCAGTAGCCTGGCAGTGACAGAATTTGAACCCACAACCTTCTGAGTAGGACAAACTCGAACCTAAAAACACTACGTCGCCATAGTTTGAAATTGCCATATTTGTTCAGTAAGATGTCTGTGTTTGGGATGATTCAAAAGATTTTTGGCTTTAACTGAGTGCATGAATTCTAATTTATAATATGTGCAAACAAAGGTAGTAATAAAATCTGTGTGTGTGTGTGTTATCATTGCTGTATTTCAGCAAGAGCGCAAAACTCCATACATATTCATGCTGGTGTTCCAATTAAAGCATACCATCCCAGTGTTATAGAGAATATCAAAGATCAAAGATAAACAGTTCTGCTGAATATTCATTACGTGAATTTCTGATGAAAGCCTTAGTCACTGCACAGTGTCCTTTCCGTAAATGTATTGGATGTCTGTTGACTTCTTTAATAAGTTTTGTAAATGTGGCTCTATCACGTTTATCAAGTATATCAAAGTCAAATTTATTTATATAGCGCTTTTTACAATGGAGTATTGTCTTAAAGCAGCTTTACAATATTATACTATGTTAAAATGCCAGTCCCAAACTGAGCAAGTCTCAGCGGCGGTAGAAAGAAAAAACTCCCTGATTAGAGAAGGAAGAAACCTTGGGAGGACCAAGACTCAAAAAGGGACCTATTATCCCTTGGTGGCCTAGATGTTAATTAAATTAATTAAGTTGTAGTAATAGTTAAATTAAGTAAATACTACCATTTAAATTAATAATACAATTTAAATTACTAATAAAACGTAAATAAAATAACAAATGTTCTGTTGATGAAGACAGTAATGTGGTGATGCGGAGGTGGAGGAACATCTAAGTGTGTGGTGCTGGAACTGGTACTGGAACATCAGTTTGGAGAGAAAAGAGAAGATGTAGTTACTTATTGGTTAGAATATGTCACGCATATCAAGTCTTCCCACCTGATGGGTCTGTCATTTTTATCGTAGGTACACGATAAAGCTGTGAAAGACACATCATATTGTGTATCAAATATATCAAATCATATTGTATGATTTTTAAATAATATATTTGCATGTTATTGCATGAAGTAAGTATTTGATGCAACAGAAAAACAGAACTTTATTGTATTAGGAAACCTTTGTTTGCAATTACAGAGATTAGGCATTTCCTGTAGTTCTTGACCAAGTTCAGCAGGGATTTTGGCCCACTCGTCCATACAGATCTTCTTCAGATCTTTTAGGTTTTAGAACTGTTGCTGGGCAACATTGAGTTTCCGCTCCCTCCAAAGATGTCCTACTGGGTTCAGGTCTGGAGACTGGTTAGGCCACTAGCCAATGCTTCTTATGGAACCATGTCTTAATTGCTCTGGTTGTGTGTTTCGGGTCATTGTCAGCTGGAAGACCCAATCACAACCCACTTTCAATGCTCTCACTGAAGGAAGGAGGTTGTTGGTCAATACATGACCCCATTCATCCTCCCTTCCATACAGTCATGTCCCCTTTTGCACCCCTATAATAGGATGTTTCCACCCCCATTCTTCACGATTGGGATGGTGTTGAATGGTGATGAATCATTTGAATTGTTAAAGTTATAGTTTTGATTTCATCTGAGTAGGGTGAAAAAGGATGTCAAAAGTTTGAACATAAAGAATGATAAATTGTTAGCTTTAAACTTTCTGGGTTATGAGTTGTAGGTGGCGGTTTGATGGATCTACTTCTACAGCATTTCTATTAAATTTAGGACAGGACTTTGACTTGGCCGTTCCAAAACAAACAAAGTCTTATTTAGTACAATTTGTAATTAGAGGACCTGACTTCTGACGATTGCAGTAACCCTTGCTATGTATCTAGTTTATCATTCATCTCTAAACAAGCACTTCCAAAAGAATGTGCTTCACCGAAGAGCTCAGTGACATGCAATGTGGTTCTGACATATAATGTCACATATCCAGCAAATCAGTTAATTCAATTTCTGCCCTAGTCAGCTTTAAGTGCTTTCCTTATGCAGACCACACTGAATAGGATTGCCAAGTGCTTAGGAACATATAAATTGATAAATGCGTAAACCTACAGTAGCTGTATCACTTTCAGCTCCATTAATCACAGTTTATACATAACCACATCAACCACTAACCACCCTGCTGTCACATAATGGCAACCTACATAAATGGCTTCTGACCTGATCTGCCACGTTATATTGCATTACCAGCTGTAGTTTCAAAGGGCTACCCAATGGGCAGAGCACTTGCTAGTGAAACAGATGAGAAACACTGACATTTACACTGACATTTACATTTATTTTCTGGTTTAATCAAGGAGAAAATAATAGTGATATGCATAAAATGACTTCAGAATTGATCAAATGACAATCTATGCATTGCTCATTAGCATAGATGACTCATTTATTTAATCACGTTTACCTCGTTGGCTATTAACAAATGTTAGTGTAAATAGGTTCCACTGTTTTATTACATGCATACCTGGGCTTTTAGTAGATAGACCCTTGATTATCGCATCATCAGAACCTAATTAACATAAGCAATATTTACAGAAATTTATAGAAAATAGTGTTTTTATATCAGCTCCTACACCTTAGACAGTTAATTGTCAGTACACTTCAGATGTGTCCCAAAAATAGAACAGTGCTACAGTATATTCATTATAATTAGACCCTGATTTTGTCTAATTACAGATTTACCTTGTGTGCAGAGGAGGCACGGCAGCCAAGTTGCTATTGTGTTTGCACATCAGTTCAATTCTAAATTATCCACCTATGTCCTAATTATATGTCCGGCCTGTGTTCATGTGTGGTTTTTCAGGGTATTACACTTTTCTCCCGCTTTCCAAAGATATGCATTAGGTTAACTGATCACTCGAAAAGCCACTGTGTTTGTTATGGCTAACACCTAGCTCCTGTCACTAATAGCCAAAAATAATGTGTGTTAATGACATGCTAATAAAGGCTATGAGGACAACATGGCCTTTGTGTGGGATGTTGGTGCATGTTGAGACACCAGTGAATGTGCCACTGGCTTTGTAGGACCTGTACCACTAGATGACCATAAATTCTTCAGTTTTTTTCCTGCATGAGCTTAAGTGTGTGTGTGTGTACTTGCTTTCTCTTTTTTATCTCAACACTGTGTGTTTGAGTGAGCAGTGATGCTGTATTGTAGTGAGCCTGTGCGATTACTGCTGTCTCACCACATGCCACTATAAAGCCAGCTTTCAATCATGTGGAGAGAGAGTGGCTGAGAGGGAAAAGATACATGGGTATAACAGTGTGTGTAGTAGATGTTGAATGTGATTGAAAATGGAGGAGGGGGTAGAAGTGGCTTGAACAGAGACAGTCCCTTCCCTTGGGCAGGGGCCGTATTCGTTAGGTTCACAACCAATCAGAAGTAAATGGCCAGAGGTCATGGCTGTAGGGAGCATTTCAGTTCCACAATAAATAAATTGAAGAGCTGATATCTTTGTGTGTGACAGGTGAGCGCAAGAGACAAGATCAACGCTTGACTTGAAGGCACAGTTCAGGTTGAGATAAAGGATAATAAAATATGTCTGTACTTTAGCCTAAAAGGTTGAGCCTTGAAGCTTTATTCATTTTCTTGTCTTTCTTTGAAATAACCACGCCTTACCGGGCTAATATTTAATAGTTCAACTACTCTGTAATAGTAACACTTAGAGTTATGATAATATTATGGCCAGTTTTGTCATGAATAAATCTACAGTCTACTAAATATATCCAGTATGACCTGATTATGTCCGGTCATAATTAATTATTTTATCAACACACATAAATTGAAACCCCAAATCAGAAAAAGTTGGGACAGCATGGAAAATGGATATAACATAAACACAGTGTTTCTTAAATTTACTTTGACTTTTTCAGATTAATTTGTCAATAAATGCGTGAGAAAATGTACCTTATAAGAAATATTGGAAGGGATTTGCATATTTCTCCTTCTACAATGCATAGTATCATTAAATGATTCAAGCAATTAGGAAGAAATCCAGTGCATAAATGTCAAGGGTGCAAGCTTGAGTTAAATGCTCTCGATCTTCATCAGGAAACATCAAGAAATCTTCATCAAGGCACTGCATCAAGAAATTGTTGAAGCAATTCAACGAGGGAACAAATAGTTAAATTAACAAATGCCCTGTGTTATCTAAATCCAACATCCTCATTGATTTCTATAGGAGGATTTTCTTGGAGGCACCTAGGATTTATTGTGGTCAGATGTATAAGTATTCCAGGTATGTGTGCTCAAGACCAACAATGAAAAGGACCAAAACAAGAAAAAAAGCCCAGGTGTGTCATGGAATTGGGCTGTGTCAGTGCCCTTTGTAAAAGTCATTTACACTTCTGTGATCGCAGCATTAATTGAGAGTTTAGAGCAACATCAACATTGTCACTTAATCCAGGGAAACACATGCATTTTTCAACAAGACAATGCAAAACCACATGCTGCACACATTACAAAGGCATGGCTGAAGAAGAAGAGGGTGTGGGTGGTGGACTAGCCTGCTTGAAGTCCCTACCTGTCCTCAATAGATAATGAGCAGAGGATTTAGAAGTTAAATCGCTTGGGGTCCTATGTGCCAAAACGTATTTTACCAGTGATGAAAAGGGGTGGCAAAATTACAAATTTGTAAACGCTTTACCGTCCCAACATTTTTGGAAAAGCGTTGCAGGCCTGTGTAGAATGATTGGATATTTATTAACAAGTGAACAAGTCCAATGAAGTTGACCGTTCAAAACATGAAAATGTCAGGTTCATATTGTTTGCAATGATATAAAAGTCAAAGTATGTGTTCTTAGTGTAAAAAAACTGTTTCTTATATGCATTTTTCATGCTGCCCCAGCCTTTTTTCAGCTGTTGAGGTTGTGCATACATAAAAAAACAGAAACAAAACAAACAAAAAAGGATTAGAATTTTTGAAAGGAAATTATGTTGAATAAAATATAAAATATATGAAAAAAAATGAATTAACTTTAGAGTAGTTACTAAACAATGATATACTACTATTACTACTACTACTACTACTACTACTACTACTACTACTACTACTACTACTAATAATAATAATAACAACAATAACAACAGAGTAATATAGGGTTAATAGGAGATTTAACCATCCTTTATCTCTCAGTTTCCTCTCTCTCTCTTTCTCTCCTTCACACCTACTCTAGAAAGGATGTAAAAGGCTAATGATGTTTAATTGGTTCACAGTTTGTTTCATTTCCACTGCAAGTCTGGTTACTTGACATGTGGCAGCCACTTTAATTTACACCTCATCCAAGAGAGTGTGTGTGTGTGTGGTTGTGGGAGTGGGAGCTAGACAGAGAGAAACCACAGGGGATCAGTGTTTTTATGTGTTATTGGAATAGAAATGCTCACCATACCACTCTTGCTGCACATTCGTTACATGAATCAGAGTTTTGTCAGCGCTCTCTCCCCGCAGATCTACTTTATACACAGCTGTTACATGATCTGCAGTATTCATTTGTATTTATGCAGTATTCATTCTGTGTTTGGTAATAAGCAGAGAGTTTTTATGAGAGTTACAGTTGTGGATATGCCTATTTTTCTGATTACATATGTGAACACTGTTAATAATTTACTATGTAGTATATACTATGTAGTATGGAGTATAATTTGGCTTGCAGTGAAATTACCAGGCCTGCTAATTGCTCCTACTAAATTAGCTTGCACTGGACATAAATTTAGATTTTACATTTCCATCTGTAGTTACACCATTAAATTCACAGTGATTTATTGTTAAATGTCAAAAGATACATTAATAATTAATACATACAGATAACATTATGCAACCCCAACTCCAACAATAACATAAAACATAAACATAAAAACAGAACACCATGATTTGCAAATCCTTTTCAACTCATATTAAATTGAAAACACTACAAAGGCAAGATACTTAATGTTCAAATGGATAAACTTTATTGTTTTTTGCAAATATTCACACATTTAGAATTTGATGCCTGCAACACGTTCCAAAAGATTTTGGACAGGGGAAACAAAAGACTGGGAAAGATGAGGAATACACAATAACACGTTTTGAAACTTCTACAGGTGAGTGGCATGATTGGGTATAAAGGGAGCAGTCGTTCACAAAGTCCAACAGTTTAAGATCAACATTTCTCATATAATTGATAGGAATTTAGGGATTTCATCATCTACAGTCCATAATATCGTCAAAAAATTCCGAATCATCTGGAGAAATCTCTGCAAGTAAGCGGGATGAAAACCATAATTGAATGTCCATGACCTTCGATCCCTCAGGCGGCACTGCATTAAAAAGCGACATCATTCTGTAATGGATATTATTACATGGGCTCAGGAAGACTTCAGAAAACCACTGTCAGATTGTACCAGACTGTACCACATTTCATCTCTCCATCTACAAGTGCAAATTAAATCTCTACCATGCAAAGCGAAAGCCATAAAACAACAACACCGAGAAACACCGCTGGCTTCTCTGAGCCCGAGCTCATCTGAGATGGACTGATGCAAAGTGGAAAAGTGTCCTGTGGTCTGACGAGTCTTGTTTCTGGTAACTTTCTGGTAAACTCTCTATTTTTGGAAACCATGGGGGTCGTGTCCTCTGGGCCAAAGAGCAAAAGAACTGTCTGAATTGTTATCAGCACAAAGTTCAAAAGTCAGCATCTCTGATGGTATGGGGGTGTGTTAGTGCCCATGGCATGGGTTTCTTGCACTGCATGCGCACTCAAGCTCACACTCGCCCTCTGGCGCTTCGGAGACATCCCAAATCTGCACCTCATCGTACACCTCACCTCTTGCACGCTCGCCCACAGCCCTGTATGGACTCCGCCGCTTCCTTCCCCGGCAGCTGATGGCGCCCGGGAGCCGTGGCTGGTAGGGGCTGCACCCCGGACCCGCGGCTCATGAAGCTCACATCCTGGGTCCGTGGCCGGTGGGATCACCTCCGGACCCTGGCCGCTATATGGTCGCTATCAGCGCCGAACCCCTTATCCGGTTGTAAAGGGCAGCTCCCTGGCGTTCACCACGATTTATTCGTGCGTTGCTCCCACCTGGGATGCAACACAGCGGCGCGCCTTTTCACCTTTTTGTTTTCATATGTTAGAGCCTTTCGCTCCTTTTTTTTGCTTTTTCAGTTTGGTTATATATTATATCGCCATTATTGTTATACGCCGTGGGATTCCTTTGTCCCGCATACTTGGGTCCTAACACATCCCGTAACAAGTTCATTGTATTTTACATTTACAGTATGTAGCAGACGCCCTCATCCAAAGCGACTTACGAAAGAAATCAGTAACATAATCCATTTTTAATAATCAGGAATCTAAACAATAATACACTTCTAAAACTGTAAAGGTTGTGCCTTTTGTTTTTTAGATAAAGATAAAGAAAGACAAGGGTGGGGGGTTTAGTTGAGGTAAGTGCAGAATAAGTGGGTCTTCAAACGGCGTTTGAAGACAGCCAGAGACTTAGCTGTCCGAACATTGAACATATTTCTCTTTCTTTGTTGAAGTCTAAATAATGGGAGTTCTAGTTAATGGTTTATAAGAACCAAGACACTGAGATGAACTTGTTACTTTAACTGACTTTAACTAAACACAGATTATAGGCTATGTTACAAATAATGAGAGAAGCACCCTCCCTAGTATGATGCAACCTGTCACGCCCTAAGGGCCAGGCTTACCCTCAAAGCTGCCCAATTATCTATAAAGCTTGTACAGTTTCAGAGCACCAGTTGGAAATCCAACACTTCAGTGACCATAACCTGTTGTAGGCATGGTCACCGCACTGCATTGGGATGGGGTCAGAGCATACTACTTCTTTGCTGACCGAGAAAGAGTGACTCTTCCTTTACAATCTATCCTGTGCTACACTGAGTTTTTTTTAATTATAGTGACTATGAACTAGTTCAGTGAAGCCACGTTGAACTGGTTTTGTCCTTGAAAATTAACAGTCAGGTCCCTGAGCACTTTCATTACATTTGCAGGGATTCATTCAGTCTTGATGTTATCTTGATTGTGTGCAGCCCATAAATGAGAATTTCCATTTGGATTAGCAACATGGGAATTTTCTGTGCCTCAACAACTTGTAGCAAATTTGTTTGCTCATCAGGTGATGGTATAAATGAGCTCTCACAGTAATGTTGTCAATAATTGTTGAACACATTTTATTATACACTGCAATATCTGTAGAGAATATTGTCTTGTCTCAGTGGGGCTTTACTAGCTTGTTTATTTACATGTGACTATTTTAATCAAATTCAAACTGCTAACAAAGTCCATATTTTACAATGTCACACTATGTTGATATGCTTTATTGCCCCATTCTAATACAATAAAATAGTATCACTGGCTCGTTTATGGTCCCCAATACTGCTAAGCTGCCCCTGTTAGACCCTTAACATTTTTTGCTCAGTCATAATACAGTTCTGAGGATTAGGATGCCTACTGTAAATGTCCATTCATCATTTTTCTTAACAGTTTAATCCTGATCAGGGTCATGGAAAAGCTGGTGCCAAGCCGGTAGCAAAACTGACTAGCAACTGACCAGTACTGATGTCAGGATCTGACCAGTACTGACTCGAACTTCGGTCCCCCATCGCCAAGTATAAGTGGTGTAAGTGTGCCATGGACAGGATGCCAATCCATTGCATGCATTATCAGGTTGAACTTGCAGCACCAAGGGATGATCCTCTGACCAGGACTCCCTCAGACACAGTATTATAGATTATAGTATAGATTATAGTATTATAGATTATAGATTATAGAAAATCAGATAGATACACTGAGATCAGAGTCTCAGATTTTTTAAAAGTAACCTATACTATATGCTGCATGTTAATACATGTGTACTTGTATGTGTTCAAGAACCCATTTTTTTCCTTAAGTATACAGTATAATAACTAACTACATTATGCTTGACTCAAACACACGTGAAGCACAATTCATGCTTTTTTAAAATTCCAGTCTACTGGATGGAGAAAAAGCGCTGCCACATGGAATAAGCATGAGTATCTGTTATATCCCCAAACCATTTAGCAGTTATTATTATATGTGCTTTATGTTATGCTCTCATATTACTTTTAAGTGTCAAAAGATTGTGAAACTTAATGGTTTGGCATTTAATTTTAAAATTAAATTAGTTTTCAATCTAATATTTCAATCAGGTGCAGGGGTCACACTGTTATACCTTGTTTAACAGGGACCTATTAAAGTCTGATCCTCAACATTACATGAAAAAAGTGTATTCATTCATGAACAAAAATGCTTCTGAGGAGAAAAATAATTGTTGATGCTCATCAGTATGTTGTGTCGTTGTGTTATTGTATGATGTGCTGGTATGAGTGGATCAGACACAGCAGTGCTGCTGGAGTATTTTTTAACACCTTAGTGTCATAGATGAACTGAATATACTCCACCAATCAAAACTGTCCTTCCTGTAGGCAGCAATGATGAAGGATTATAGGCTGACTAACACAAACTCTGCAACAGCAGATTGAAAAAGAGTCAACACTATGGTCAATTGTCTACATTAATAATGTGCGCAGAGAGCAAACGCAGTGCTTGAAAACTCCAACAGCACTGTTGGGTCCGTTCCACGTATACCAGAACAACACATAATAATACACCACAACTACACCAGTGTCACTTCAGTATTGACAATAATTCCCCACCAATTCAAATACATCTTGATCTAGGTGGCACTGTGGGGTCCTGACCATTAGAGGACAGACATAAAGGGTGTGTATATATAAATAGGTAAATAGACTGCATTCTTTAATTAAAACTGAATTGAATTAAAATAGACATTAAATGTAGGAACAAAAAGGTGCATCCAATAAAGTAATTAGTGTATGTCGGAGGTAGTATCATGATTTCGCTGCATCTGAGCCAGTATGACTTGCCACTATGGATGGAACGATGAATTATGAATTACGCTAGCAAATTCTAAAATAAAATCCAAGTACACGTGAACTGAATGGCAAGTGAAAGATGGCCATGAAACAAGACAACCACCCTAAGCGCGCAAACCATTCTACCAAGAAACTGTTAAAGTATACATTTATTACATATAAACTGAATTAAATACTGGCTTATATCCATTATAGATGTCATGTAAGATGTGCATGTAAAGAAGCCCAGAGCTAATCTGTACAGAGGAATAGATTAAATTCCTCTCAGCGAATGTACAGCATTGATCAAGGGTTACGAGTTTTGGGTGATATTTATGCAGAGATATAGACAGTTCTGAAGGCTTCACAAGCACCACTGTTTTGTAGAATAATATGATACATGTCATGTATTATCTCTCGCCATTTCTGTCTCAGTCTAATTGCTGTGAGTGCTCAGGGGAAAAAAACATTGTGATGGGCTATTCAGCATGATGCCACTGTCTGTTTCCAGGTCTCTGCTGAGCTCCTCATTCACAATAGGGCCAGAGCAGGAGGAAACCTCTCACAGTAAATGGTGGCCTTGGGACAGAAGACCTCTAAATGCTAACAAATCAAATTCCTTATTGTCTGTACACAATAGCCGTCCACTGAGGGTTTTAAAATGTGTTGTATGAATGCATGTGGGTGCATGCAAATGAGAATCTGGGTATGTTGCATTGGCGTTTTTGTCTTTCACCAAGGATTGCTGTTACTTATGTTTAAGCATCTTTATTTGAGTCAGTTTCATCTTATGTGCACTTAAATGCAAACCGCTATATATGTACACGCAGTTTTCTTTAATAAAAAATGGGTTCTCTTCCAAGTATTAACACATTTATCATTTATTAGTGCTACACAGTTTCTCGCAGTCAAGGTAATCTTGTCCACACACAAATAACAACTGTCCTGTAGTCTCATGAAACCAGATGATTTCTAAGATGTATTTTTAAATGGTGGGAGTAAATTGAGGCAAAATCAATCACAGGCTACACCCATTGTTTTTTTTCAGCCCTTTCCTTTTAATAACACTCAGTGTTTTGGAACTAAGGACACGAATTGTTGTAGATTTGAATGCGAAATTCTTTCAAATTTTTTGCTTGATGTACAACTTCAGTTACTGAACAGTCCGTGGTCTCAGTTGTCCTATTTTGAGCTTCATAATGCACCAGACATTTTCATTGGGAGACAGGTCTATACTGCAGGCAGGCCAGTCTAGTACCCACACTTCTACTACGAAGCCATGCTGTTGTAACACATGCAGAACGTGGTTTGTCTTGCCGAAATAAGCAGGGACGTTCCTGAAAAAGACGTTGCATGTATGACAGCATGTGTTGTGCCTTTACAGATGTTCAAGTCACCCATGCCATGGGCACTAACACACCCCCACACTCAGAGATGCTGGCTTTTGAACTTTGTGCTGATAACAATCCAGACAGTTCTTTTCCTCTTTGGCCCAGAGGACACGACGTTCATGATTTCCAAAAACAATTTGAAATGTGGACTCATCAGACCACAGGACACTTTTCCACTTTGATGTATGTTTTTGTCATTCACTATGGGCATACTTTTACATACTTTTAGTTTTAGTGTGTAAAACATCAATTTATCGTTGTATTTCTGAGCATTCTAATACCAAGGTGAATCATACTTCAGATGACTTAATTCGGTAAGTTATTCTTAACTTAAACATCTGGTAAATGTTTTAGATAAAATTGGGTACACGTACTATGTCTGAAAGCAATTCATGTATCTCTGAAGTCAGTTAATTTAAATTAGTTTAAACAAAACTTTACGAGGGAATTTCATGTTTAGGTAAATACAACAAAGTGAATTTTAGTTTTACTTGTGGGATTAAGCTCATAAAGTGAGTGAACCTGATTTACTGACGCTGGGATACCAGTGTCTGCATTCAACTTATGGAGAAAAAAAGACTCCCTTATGCACTACCCACTATGTAATCTACTTAAAAAAAGAAAGAAAAGTCATTTTCAAATATTTTTTCAGTGATCGATAATGCCCTAAAATCTGAAACATCTCAACTGCATTTACTAATCTACCATACAGATTTTTCAAAGACCCTATGGTCCTTAAAGACCCTATACTGTATTTTGTATAGACAGGACTTAGATTGATCCATTTTCTTGCATACTCAAAACAAGGAGAAATAATTCACAACATATGCAAATGCATGTGGTCACCAAACATAACATCCACTACATTTTGGAAGATTACTGGAAATATTCACTTCCTTTAAGCCACAATTTCCTTATAGAGGATACACCCTGACGTGTCTCTCACAGAAGTAAAAGGGACTTAGAGTTAGATAGGCCGGTCCAATTCTTGCACACTAAAATAAAAATATTGTCTACCCACATTTTTACCATGCATCTCAACTCAAGAGATAAGAATGTTACTGATGAATGGCTGAAATGTAGAAGTAAAGCTAAAAAAAATAGATACAAACAAGATCACAAATTAGTATTTGTTCTTGAACCACTGAGCTAGAAAATAGTTTCTCAGTGGACTGTTATGAATTTGTTGTGAGTTATGATGAAAGTACTGTTTGATTAGTGTGCTCATTCCTTAATTTATGCATATGTCGTCAAATCCAAAACACTCCTTCCCCTGCCACCTCAGCTGCTCTGCACAAACATTTTAAACATGAACCACTATAACTTCCTGAGTGATGGCTTTTGCTTAGCAGTATGAATCATATTTAAAAAATATATTTTTTCTATAAATGTTATGGCCTTTCAGCCACTGAGTTCTGTTCATGAACGACACTAATAATAATAATAATAATAATAATAATAATAATAATAATAATAATAATAATAATAATAATATATTTAAAAGATCCATGCATATTCTTACTTTAAAACTTGAAGGCATCATTGTGCATTTACTTTGCTTTAATTTCTTACTGTAATCATAATAATACTAAAATAATGACACGATGTTCCTGTCAAAGTGATAAGCTTGAATAAGTCCAAAAGGTAGCTTTGGTCCAAGTGAAAACTGAGCATGAGCATGAATATAGATGTGATGTAATGAGCATGCTGTTAAAGCTATCCCTCTGGATTACACCAGCAGATGCCATGTGTGTTCTTCCATATTCCCTAATCAGGCATTTTATGTGCCAACAACACCTTACCTGTGAATGAGATGCGCGCTTCAGGTCCTCCCTGGTGACTTTTGCTGTTTCCATTTGTTATGCACTCTATCTATTTTCCTGTGCACTTTCAAAAATGGGAATGGGAATGCCATCAGGTGCCATCAGGAACGTCAGGAACGTCAGGTTGAGCTAGCATAAACTCTGGTTCTTTGTCTGGTTCTAACCAAATATCTAGCTTGTTGACTTTTGTTTCATTGCAAAGAGTATAAACATAGCCCTAAACATAACCATTTCTGTTCTACTTAATGCTTTTAAATAAATTTAGTTAAAGCATTTAGACAGCAAATATTAGGGTAGGTCCGTGTCACACCTGCAGCCAGCTCAGTGGACCACGCCCACCTTCTACCACATTCCATCTCTCCTTCTGTCTAATATTTCACACCTTTGGCTCATCTTTCTCTCTGCTTTCTCCTCCCCTATTTTTGCTCTCACTCTCTCTCTGCACTCTCGTGGCTAAGTCACTTGGTTCTTTCACAGTTTCTAAGCTGTTCATCTGCTCTTTCGTATCACATCGCTTACCTGGTTTTTGATCTTATTCAGTCTTTCACTTTGGCTCTCGTCTCTTCCCTTTGGCATGGTTCTACGCTGGTTTACTGTTTCCGACCCCGGACTGTTTTTGACCCTGTGTGTAGCCTGCCAATTTTAATAAACAGCGTCTGTCTTTGATCCAGTCACCACACTTGTCTCCTTTCCCTGTCCCACATCACAGTCCCACAGAAAAGCTCTTGTAATTATGCATTTTGTTCAAACTGTGCCCATATATGGAATTAGTAGCTCAAACATGAAGAAGGAAGATTAACAAGATGGACTGTTCTGTTTACTACTACATATATCAGGGACATATATTCAGAAAACAGTTTAAATAATATAAATAAATAATATAGGAAAACACCAGACGTCATCGCTAATTAATAATAATAATTTGTCCTGACAAATACCCGTTCTACTGCACTCTAAAAACATACCACCTGCACCACCCTATAAACAGCTGTGGTAGCCTGCTTCCATTCTGGATCTTATACATATCTAAATTTACAAAAAGATTAGTAATATACTGATATTGTAAATATTTTCTTAATCATATCAAATTATCTCAGTCATATCAATATTTTACACCACTTCAATAGTGGCTCTATTATAAGTATGGCTTTGTACAGTACCTATAGAACATAATAGTTTACTTTTTTTACAGTCAAAAAACACATTAAAAGTTTTACCATGAAATGTTTTTGTAACTAAAATTGTTTTACGACATTTAAGCGATAAACAAATAGCATTACCATGCTATGTTACCGTGCACTACTATTAGTGGAATCCTCAAAGAACATTCAATAATTTCAAACCCTCTTTATCAAATCCATTGCTGCCAGGAGTCAGGGCCTAACCAGCAGCAAAGATTACAACGCAGGAACAAGACTACACAGGTCGCCATTCCATTGCATTGCACATGCATTCCATTCATTCATGCTGTGACGTTTTAAAGACACAAATGACACATGTCACATATTTCGAATGTTGGAGGAAACTGCACATGTAAAGAACATGCACACAGGTGTGTGACTTGTCTCTACAGCTGTGAGGCCACCATACCACCATATCACCCAGAAGACTTTATGTTATGTAAAGAGTTTTATTCCGAGATTATCAAAACCCCTACAGTTGATGTTGGGTGGGAACCAGCTATACTGGCATATACTCCCATATTTAATTGTAGACGGTATGAAAAAATGTCATGACAAAAATGTTGTCTGGTTAACCACTTCATTTTTAATATACATAAATCCCTGTGTTTCAGGCCTAAAAAACATTTCAGAAAAACATTGGGTTGGTAAAGCATTTGCTACTTTGTAACATTTCTGTTTCTTCATACAACACTTAACACAACAATTGTGGGTTAAAGGCCTTGCTCAGGGACCCAACTGTGGCAGAGGTGGGATTTGAACCCTGGACCTTCTGGTCCATAATCCAGTACCTTTACCACTAGGCCACCACAGTCCCTACATTAAGCATTTCATATTCAGTTCATAAAACGTTGGACAAAAACGTTGTAGCACGACTCTTACAACTTAATGTCTTTTCTGAATATCTGTTTAGCATGGCTGAACATCACACGAGTGTTTTACACCATCTTTTCCTCTTTGATTTAATCCCAGTGTGTCATTTTTTCTTTTGTCAACATCGATGAAATTTAAATCCACTCCATCAACTACCATTTTAAAAGTAATTTTGTGGATGAGATTAAAAATGCATATATTCTCAGCAATATTCATGTTTTGAATAAATTTTGGGATTATTTATAAAAATTTAAAGACCTTCAGCCTAATCACACACCACCACAGAGGGATTTCAGTCAGTTTATGTCACGCTAACCTGCACAACCCCCATGGTTCCATAGTGCTGTCTCTGCATATTGATGTGATTATTCTGCATAATATGTGAGTAGCTTACTAATGCAGGGCATATAAATGATAGAAGTGGACTCATGCTTTTCCTTCAATGACATGCCACTATCCATCATGGGACAAATTGTTGATGCTTCAGAGAAACTTGGTGTATAGCTATGAAGTCAATTTGTGCATGTGAAAACTCTGTTACCTCACATAGAGAGCTTTACTACCACGGGCTGGTTCTCTTTGAAATGGTCATTAATAGTATGAAAATATTAGTCACACAATTGCTTTTCTTCAATGTCCCGGTCAAAGATACTCTCGGAACACATGCACGAATGCTGCCTAGATTTTACTGGATCTCTGAAAGTTTGTCCAAGACTGAGCATCCATAATTGAAAAACAAAAAGACTGCAGGCAGGTAGCAATGCCTCTTCCACCTGACACATAGGTCCATATATTTTTTACTCTTTTTCACCAAGCCTAGGTAGCTGCGATGTTATTCGCAAAATCTACAAAATAAATAAAGCCAGCAGCAAGGAACACTCTACCTCAGAAGTACTAACGTTATCTTAGGCATTCATGCACTTTCTTATCTGCCCAATCCTGGACAAGGTCGTGGACAGCAGCACAAGGGCATAAACAAACTATTGAAGTGTTTCTATTCTGAGCTCACAGTGACTGAGGCATCATGAATATTAACTAATGACATCATTGCCTACACCCTTTGCAAGTGAAGGCTGAAAAAGTACACACATTATGTAATATCTTGCATAAATCCTATCAGAAAAAAATGCACGTCTTGATCATGTAATTTAAAGGTTACAGTCATTTTAGGTCTATTGAAATGGACAAGCTGGTTTTAATGTGGTTAGGGCCTTATATTGTCCTTATTACTCCGATTAAACTTTCTAATAGTGGTCAATTTTGTGCAGGTCATTGGTATTAATTGAAACCATCATTAACCGCTGATGTGTAAGAAGTAAGGATTGAATGTTTTCTTACTCATTTAACATGCTTTCTTTGCTCTCCCAGTCCAAACTTGAGGAAATTTAGTTAATTCTAACAAATTAAAGGTATGCATTAATGGATACTTAGCTGCCTATGTTTTCAAGTGCTCCATAAATGTTTGATGGAGTCAATGTTTTTGCTGGTAACGTTTCTCTGAGGTGGCATGCGATGCTAAAATCAATCCAACCAATCAATTGTCTAATCCAATGCCTTGGAAGCCCAATTACCAAACTCACTGAACCCCTCTGTCATTATAGAATTCAGTTAATTGTTTCGGCTCTAATCCCTTTATGTAATTGCAACCTGAGCTTATCTACAGACGTTATGGTAGACTAAAGAAATGTGACTATCACTAATCACATACTTTTCGGTGTCTGTAGCTATGTGCTGATACTTGTCTCACACACTGCAACAGAGCACAACAAAACCAAGTTCTGGTGTGTTTGAAAGCTTGAAACTGGGGAAGATCTTAATCCAGTGTTTTTTTTTTTTTTGTTATTTTACATTTTTTGCATTTTGCAATGATGAACATCACTTCTACTACTATTGTGCATTACCTGGACCCTACAGAGGCTGCACAGGTAGTCTTCCTGCAGGATGTCACATCAATATGTTTTATTGCCAGAAGGTTTGCTGTGCCTCCCAGCCCAGTGTTAAGAGCATGGAGCGGATTGCAGGAGACAAGCACTTACTCTAGGAGAGCTGGACAAGGCCGCAGATAGTCTTTAACCCCTTAGCGGGATCAGTATCTGCTTCTTTTTACAATGGAGAAGCACTGCCAGGCCTTTACAAAATGTCCTCCAGCAGGACACGGGTGTGAATGTCTGATCATACAATCAGAAACAGGCTTCATTAGGGTGGCTTGTATTGGGCCCCGAGTTCACTGCCCAGCACTATAGAGCTCAACTGGAATTTTTCATAGAACACATTAACTGGCAGATATTGCCCTGTGCTTTTTACACATGAGAGCAGGTTTCATATGAGCATGTGTGACAGACATGGGAGGGTCTGGAGATGACGTGGAGATATTATTCAGCATGACTGGTTTGGTGGGTCACTGATGACCCTCAATGGCACACTGACCACTATTACATCTCAGGATGAAATTCTTGGACTCATTGTCAGACCCTATGCCGGTGTGATGGGTCCAGTGTTCCTCCTGGTGCATGACAGTTCCTGGCCTCATGTACTGATAGTGTAGTGTAGTGTAGAGTGTAGTGAAAATACAGCAGAACATATCTGGGACATTATATTTTGATATAATCTAATGCTGCCATTTTGCACTTCAGACTGTCCAGGAGCTCAATGATTCCCTTGTATAGATTTGGGAATAGATCCCCCAGGACACCATCCGTCATCTCATTAGAAGCATGCCTCGATGATATCAGGCATGCATATAAGCACGTGGAGGCCATACTAACTACTGAGTACCATTTTGTGTTGCTGCAGTGGAATTTCAGCTAAATGGAGTAGCCTGCTGCATTGTACTTTCGCTTGGATTTTTACCTCTGTATTCTTTGATTCCTACTCTCTGTAAGGTGATCATTTTCATTCCCAACTCTTCCCATACTAAGACTACGAGAGCTGACTTAGTTAATCAGGAAGTCAAGAGCTAAGCCTTACAGCAATATAAGAAGTATACAGAAGTATAACAAACAAGAGAGAAACTTAATTCTCCAGAGCACTGGCAACACACAGCCATTATTTTTTCATTTGTATTTTGTATATATTTGTATATATGTATTTTCTACATTTATATTCTTTATATATTTATTTACACATTTTAAAAAATTCATTATCACTGCATACCAGGTGCTGAGGACGTGCAGCAACAATTCCCACTGAAATAGCGAAGTTTATTTAATAACACTGCCTGGCCAAAAGCCACACATGCACAATTGGACATGCCTGAAAGAGGTTGTAGGAAGTGATAGAAGACATCACTGTATTGTTCTGTACCAAACTGTACTTACTGTCCATTTAATGTAATGTTATCCTTTATGACAATCCAGTCTTGTGCCTGTCTTTGACCTCCAGGTGTTTCTCTGTGGGGACTGAAAATGAATGGAGTCCTAGACTAATGAGATATAGATTAAAAAGCAAATTGATTAAAATACTCATTAAAACCACACTTCCTCCAAAATACCCATCCTTACCCACACACCCCCGAAAACACCCGTTCATACGCACACATACCTCGAAATATCCACACGTACCCCAAAATAGCCACCGTTACCCAGACATAC
>JAUZST010013989.1:0-35444 GCA_034779995.1 Parotocinclus haroldoi
ATAATTTACCAATGTGGTGATCAGACAGATTATAGATGCAGATTATTAGTACAACAACATATTGTTTTAAAAATGTAATAATGGGAAACTTTTGGTTAAAAAAGGGGTTAGAAAGAAAGAAAAAAAAGTTCCGCCACTAGAGGAGTGCAAGGTCAATCCTGGAGAGTGTTTGGAAGTGCCAGTTACCAAATGAATGGCAAAGGGAAGGAGGGGTTGGGCAGAGCTCCTCCTATTCGGTGGAAAAGATCACATGGGTTGTACTGAAACGACGTGAGTCAGAGAACTACAAACTTTTTGCTAAGACATAGGAAGCAGTGTGAATGTGTGCGTGTGTGCGATAAAGAAACCTGGAGGGAAGGAGAACCAAGGAGAGGGCTGATCTCATGAGCAAAAATGCCCACCAACTTTACAGTGGTTCCTGTAGAGGATTGTCCCGCTTCGGGTTCAAACTGTGATGATCAGGCTCTAAGAGAGGAAGATGTGGATAACAGGGATCTTATGGCTGGATCTTACCCAGGTAAGCAGGATATGGAATGCACTGTTACTACACTCACCAACTGGCCCAGGCTTGTATATTGCTCCTTCAGTGGGGCGCTTCTTCTAGTTTGTCTGTCCTGCTGGTTTATTGTGACCATGTTATTCTTCGTTCTGTATCCAGAAACATTCTCTTATCTCAAACAAATATAAGCTGAAAGGTTTGTGAGCTGTAAATAAACGGTGTTTGCCTAAACTTCCGCTTGCCTTTCCTGTCTGCTTCTTATCGCTGATTTTCTTTAGTACTGGAAATTGCTATTACAAAAGAGCTTCCCGCGGACTGAACGAAAGAAGCCGTTTCAGTTTAGTAAACATTATTAAACTATAAAGGCTTAATGGCTTATAAACTGACTTCTACAGGCAAAATTCAGTATTTAGTATGACACCCCCTGGCACAACGCATACCTTTTGAACTCTTGGGGTAAATGTTTTAATTTTAAATATAATAGCAGACTTGTTTCTGAACCTTTCAATCTACTTCTTTACATTTAGACTAAGTTATTTCTCTGTCCAGGTGATTCAGTACTGCCTCCCACACTGCCTTTAGTTCTGTTCTTTGTTTGTTTCTTTTTAATACTGCATGCACGTTACGGTTTTATCCCAATAAAGAAACTCAGAAATAATTTTAGATGGTTATTATACCCTTATACAAAGGCAGCATATATAAAGACTACTTTATATGGATACACATGTGTATATGTGTCTGTCTGTCTGTCTGCGTGTGCGCGCGCACGCCCGCAGTTTGGCCTAAAATGGCCTAACCTTTGTACCTTTGTATACATCCTAGCAAATGTGGATATGCTTTATATTAGTTATGGATTTACATTGTTGTTATACACAATACATTAGAAACACTTAAATAAAATATAAGAAATGTAATATTGGGATAAATAACTGAAACTAATTCCATCTAGGCTACGCTCGAAAACAATTGTAGTTAGGAACAAAGAGTCCTAAAAACATATCTATGCTTTATTAGGGCTTTATATCTATATTAAATGAAATAAATTCCCCAGTGTGGTGAGCAGACATTGTGTAGTTGCGGAAGCTACAAAGGAAGCTGGTGATTAAAGAGACACTCTTTATTCCTCCAACTTGCAAAATGGTGTCATAGTAATGACTGGCTTGTATAGTTGTATGTGGTTTTGTGTAAAACTGCTTCAAAAGGAGCAAGTTTGTTAGAATCATAATAATATACTGTTTTTTAAAAATAAAAATATCTTAACATTATAAAAACCTAGGTAGCACATTATATGATTTCTGCATTGTCTCCCTGTGCTGGTGTCATGGAGTGTATATATCTTGTGCCTAGCATATGTCTGTGGAACTGGGAACTTAGTTGTAGTTTATGTGTAGTGTCTTTCTATGTTGAGGCAAATGCTTAGCCCTAAAATACTAATTTTCTCCCTTAAAATTGTTTTAAACATTCACTGAATTTATTCCAATAAATGATATGTCCCTAAACTGTGTGGTCAAAGCATTGGCTTTTGTATACAAAAAAGCAATTATTTTAGCTTTGATTGTATAATTGCTGTTGTGATTAATATGTTTCATCTGGAAAGTAACAAAGCAGTAGCTAGTTATTAAAGCTGTCTTCTGTGGTCATGGCAAATATGTTACTGTGTTACAGATCTGTTAAATTGTTGCCTTGCATCAAGCAAAGAAAATGACTGAAACTGCGTTACGTATTGGCCAACACATTATTTAAAGCAAAAGAATGGCTTTGCTGTATTGTCAACATTGTGCAAGAAATATGGTGGATGACCATGCTCACTTAAGATCACTTAATTTTAAAATTCCTGTACAACTCATGGCTATTTTTATTAGTGAAAAGAAAGAATATTTCCACATGCACAATGCAATAAGACCTTACAGGACTGGAACTAGACAGATGTGTGGCAATAAGAAAGCCACTTGTTAGTGAATCTAATGAGAGTCAAGCTCTACAGTTAGCCTAGGAGCATGAAGATTGGACTCTGCATTAATCGAAAATCCATGTGGTCTGATAAGACCAGATATACCCTATACCAGAGTGATGGGTGTCCTTTGAATGAAGAGAGTGCACCCACTTTGTGTATTGACACTGTATGACCCTCTGGATGCAGTGATCTGATCTGGGGTTGCTTCAGTAGGTCAGGTCTAGGCTCAGTGTGGCAGTAACATGAAGACAGCTGAGTGGCTGAATGTACAACATGACCAGTTAGACCAGACAAATTCTTTTATTTCAAGTTGTGAATAAATGAAAACATTTTTTTGCATGTGAACTCACTGCCACAATGTCAGGCTGTGTTTTTTTGTGCTGGAGAGGACTATACTGAGTAGTTCATAATTGTTCAATAAATAATACGTCTCTGGGTGGACATAAATGTTTTGACATTGTATGCGGCTTAACCAGTTGGCAAACAATGAATGGACATTGTATTCAAAGCTAAATGCATCATCATGCTTATAATTGAAGCTCATCATGAGGACACTGGGAGCAGGCATTACTGTGTCCTGGAGTGGACATCAGGTCATTGCAAGGCTTAACAGGGGTGCTCCTTTCGTCAGGCAAAACCGGTTGTTTGCATGCGATCTGACCAAAAGGTAACCTGAACATAAGTCTCTGTGGTGGTGGGCTAGTCGATTAGACCACCCAAACACATCATAGAACGTTGCAGTTAATTGCTTACGTTTGTTAATTCTACAATTGTTGCCAATCATGCTATATGGTTAGTTTTATTTAGGTATTCAAATAACTAGACTTGGAATGAAAGTAATCAATGTGGAACATTTTCTAACACAGTGGTCTAATTGGCACAGTGGCCTAATATACACTGCTCACAAAACTTTGGGGATATTTCTCAGATATTTTCAATTTGTTTTTGTTTTAAACTGCAACCGTAACCCCTGCCCATTGGTGACTTGGTGCACTGTTGAAGGTACCTCTGCCGACTGTAAACACCTGTGAATGTAACCAAGGTAAACAGGGTTACAGTGTAAAAAATCCATGTAATCATTAGTATCACTAATATCAGATATTATGGCTATGAAGGTTTATGTAAAGTTTTGCCTATACTGAATCCATAACCAACACAGAAGGACTGCAGCAAAGCAACAGAATTTCCTTTCGGTTGTTGTTATTTAAGACATGCACGCTAGACGCTGACCTCCGAGACATACTGGCTTTGTCAAGTGGCCTTTAACAAACAATACAGAAGTACCAGCAGACAATAACTCACACCTAGCCCCAGAGACCTATGAAGAGTAAGCTTTTCACAGTGTTCTTAAATTGTACTTCCTGGTCCAAAGGTAAGAAGTGTCAGCCAAGCCAAGTCATTTTATTGATGTTCCATCCATAAACTAGGAAACAGCGTAAAAGACCTCACTGTTTTCATAATACATATGCAGGCTGTACAACAGAATACACAACACCTGCACAGAACGATTGGTGGGGTTTTGGAGATGCTTATTTTTCCTGTAAACCTCTTTGGGATTAATTCTAGTATATAGGTGATATGCAGTTTGATATTCAATGAATTTTCCAGGCTAGAGGCAACACATTCAGATTTTTAGCTTTGTGCTGTGATCTAGTGCATATACTGTATAACCCTGCTTGCATCTGAACCCTATTATCAGGAATTTTGGAGTAGTTTTGGGTGCGCTGACACACAGCTCTCAAACACACATTATATATATATATATATAGGCTCTTATACAGCAAGAGCGAGTTTAACGTTTTTCACCATGCATCAGCATCTTGGTTAAAGACACACTCCCTCTCAACTTTAGTACATTTGTTTTTTTTGTTACCATTAAGGGAATAACTCGTTATAATAATCAGATTGTGGCAATAATTTAAATGCTTCAACTTCACTGGTAATCTGATACTGGAAAACTAACCCTCTTGCTCAAGAGTAGTGAAACTATGAATTTGTAGTTTAATTGTTTATTCCAGCAGCGAGATGTCAGTTAGGTAGGCACACTTTTTTTAAAATTATAATGAGACATCCATATAAATACAATCTTGACGGTATTTCTCAGTGTGTTTAATTATGGGATATTTCATTGTGAAATTTTTGAAAATTTAGAATTTAGTTCTGTGTAAAATGACTGAAGGGTGTGATGGTGTGAATGAACAATATTATTTCGTATTTAACCACATAATGTTAGATGTAGGTAACTTCTTAGCCTGCATTAGATAGATATTAACGGAAAAGCATGCAATAGTTTAGGGGACAAAGTTCCTCTCAGAAAAACAGCTGTACAGATTTCAGCTTTACATTATTAAACGAGATCCTTAAACAAACAAAATGAGCATTTTTGCATGTATGAGTTTTTGTTCCTGCTAATTAAAAATCATGTTTATCATGTTTTGAGATAACGCACCAATGGTACCTATCCGATCCAGAATAGCAATTTGGTAGATCACTTGTCCTGAAAAACAACATATCATGAGCAACAAATGTGCTCCAGTATATAACTGTCATACTATAATTTGTATCTATATTGTAATATAGCCAATAAGATATGCAATGGTTATGGAAACAAGGAGGTATTTTAATGTTATGCTGACCTGTATATATCCTGTTAATTAATAAGTAGCAAAATTACATCCAGAAAATCAATGTTATTAAGAAGTCTTTGTTCACACTTTGTTCTTTTAAAAGATTTTGGAACATGACTGTGAATTTTCATTCTCATGTTTGATAATAGGGACCGGATCATGTTCCAGGGCTTTTAAGGTGTCTTTTATGGCCTTTATGGACTTTGTTTAAGAACAGCAGGGCACAAAGTTGATACAATGTCTTGATGAACCTGTTGGAGGTGGAAACCTATAAATGTGTTTTATTAAGAGTCACTGGTATATTCAGTACAACCCATTCTACTGCCACTGTTTGTCGAAGCAAAATACAGAAGTGTGTGCTTTATGCTGTGAATGTGTTACAAGTCAGTGTTGCTGAAATAGCAGAGCTCAGTAATTAGAAGGGCTGTGCACAAACATTTGTTTATAGTTTATTTATATTTCACATGTACATATATTCATCGTAAATATTTACATGTACAGACTTCTGCTTATGTTTTATGCACCGCTGGACCAATTACATGTTTTGTTAACACAACCTCTGCAGGAAAGGGAACAAACTTAAATATAGTGCATGTCAGCACACTGTAATTTAGATTTTGCCTCTTTTTAACTCTTGGGGTAGCCAAACTTTATTTGTTTCTAAAAAAAAAAAAAAAAATTGGGAGTCATTTCTGATATGTGGGTTTCTTGCATGGTAGGGGGTGCGCAATCTGTCGTACGACTGCACTAATTTGACAAATTATTTAACAGTATTCAATACACATCTGAGGCATTAAGAGAAACAGACTATTTCCCTACCTGTTAGAGAGGTGAAGCCCTGCAGATACCAGGCAGACAGAAAAACCATTATCAGACTCCCATTATCAGAAGATTCACAATCCGAACCAAGTTTCATAACTGAGTACATTCGAAAAATAGTGATTGACTGGATGTAATGGATAATGATTGCATTCACACTTCCTCAATTCCAGAAAATACACTAAATGCATATTATTATATGACTATGACTTGAACAAAATCAACTAGTTTAGTTAAGGCTTGTATAAATTGGCAGTTTCTGACTCTGGCTTGGTCATTGTGAGAATAGCAGCTGTTCATCACAGAATAATATCTGACATCAAGCTATTAATAAAAGGGTGGAGCAACCTATTAGTCACATAATATTTGAGACATGTAATGAAAGGTAAACAAATTCTCTCTCATATGTAAAACATGCAACATATCCAGTCGTGCAAAACCTCTGGAACGTACTAATCCATCCATTGCTCATGCTGATGTAATTATTGCAACACTTGCTTTTTTCGGTCTAATGAGTAAGTGACTAAGTACATAACAAACGTACCATATCTGCTACATGATCATGATGTATCTCTAGACATGAAAGAGCAGCTATATGCTTATTAAAAAAACACATTGGTTATAATCCCAACAGTTATTTCCTACATGGTCAGCGAAGTGATTCCTGAGGAATTCTAGTTTGAACTTTGGTTATAGCAAAGAGAGTGAGCAAGCAAACCTTGCTCAGGGAGCTTGGCAGAGGTGGGATTTGAACCCTGGATCTTCTATTCCGTGGTCCAGTACCTTAACCACTGGGCCACCATGTCTTCCCTGGGTCGCATGGTTTCTTTTAACAGTCCAAAGACGTGTTAGGGTAATTGTTTATGTGAACTTGACCTGGTATGTGTGTGCATAACTTTGAAGTAGCTCTTTGCCTGTTATGAATATCCATTGGTGCCAAAAGCTCATGTCAAATAAGTAAATATATATTTATAACAAATACATTTAAATATAATAATAATATATAATAATATATTTTAAAATGTAGTTTGGACAATGTCCGGGTTCCAAAGTACAATGTTGCAGAACGTATCGTGGCTGTTAAGCAAGACACAAGTTTTATTTACATTCATGTAAACAGCCTGTTCTGATGTCATGAAACAGGTTAATGTGGTTAAAACCAAATGTTATTCAGCACGTTTATCTGTAATCAGATGCTTTGAATACTGTTATGCTAAATAATGTCTTCTGAAAAAGTTCTGCATTTCTGGCAAAATTACATTTTGTTGATTATTTAAATTAAAACTACCATTGCAAAAAAAAAAAAAAAAAAAAAACTTAAACACTAAATCATATTTCTGCAAAATACATACACGTTCATGTGAAAATATATTGGAGAAATTAAATATAATATTATCTTTTCGGAAAGCCCAACACATAAGACATTCTTGTAACAGTGTGCAGGTATATTATTTATTATGTCCCCTGTAACAAGCCATGAGATTGGCCCAGTGGTGCCCAAACAACAGCACAAGAACCCTGTATTAATAGTCCATATTAATATTTACCATGTACTAATGAAAAATAACTTATTTTAAGCAACTTAGAAAGTTTTCTCAGTTTTACTTCTTGTCTGCTAACAGGACACACCCCGTTGTTTAGACATTGTTTTGGAAAATGGTTTGGATAACGAATATTCGGATGTCTAAGACCCTATTTCCATTATTTACTCTGGGAGTCTTGCAAGGTGAAGGCTGGGTAATGCAATAACTGGATGCTGCCTATGCCTACTAATGTCCATGATAGGCTCTGGATAGGTTTGGATAGCAGAGTAGGGTATTCAATTATAAAGATCAGCTGTATACTAAGTATGTACACATGTACACTAGTACTGACTCAGTTCAAGTACTGATCTGTTAAAATTTGGTATTTGTTTCAAAAGATGACATGTCATCACATGTAAATAAAGCAGGGCAGTGTCCAAATTCAAACTGATACCTATACAGTATCAGATTGGTGCATGTATGTCCAGTACCACACCAGAATACTGCTGATAGGCACAGAAAATGAAATAAATGTTCATCGAAGAGCATCTGTGATGCGTTTAAACCAACACAGTTCGTATGAAATGAATAGCTCAGAGAGTGAAGTAGAGCAATAAAGAATTAGATGACAGGGCAATGAGATAAAGATCATCTCAGATAAAGCTGAACCTTCTGCAGACTAATATAGAGAAAACGCAATGTCTCCATTATTAGTGCTGAAGGAGTTGTGGTTAGAACAGACAGAGGTCTAGAGTTTGGAGAGTAGGACCACAAGTAGACTATAATGCAGTATATAGTGGGACATTGGCTTGTTGTCAGTAACTTTAAAATAAGCTCAACTTGGATCTGCTTAATCCATGGAGCACTCACATGAATGTCCGATGTTTCATTTCTGATCTGGAATATGGGGAAGCTATAAGATCAAAACACTTGGGTGAGTTGCATTTGCATTTTACATCTGGAAGCCAAAATTGCCATGAGGAATGTAGAAACTTTGCCTATTGACTAAATACGGCAACACAATGATATGTTTGAACGATGGTCTTGTCTTGACTTTTGAAAAGGATTTAAAAAAAATGTTCACAAAACCTGATGGTGAATGAATACATTTTCCTTGAAACATAGTGCATTTAGAAAACAAACAAAATATTCCACCTATCTGCTCTACATAGATTGTTATAATAAATTGTTGGTGGTGATACTGATGATACACTGCTCACATAAAGTTGGGGATATTTCAAAATGAAATATGCCGTAATGAAATACCCTCTATTTTTTGCGAGCAGTGTACACTCATCTTCGTCATCAATTCTGCTATTCGGAAATGTGTTAGTGTTTGATAACATAAGTATTGCAAATAAAAGACTTTTGCCAGTTTTGTTACAAAGCTAGACTATAGATACTAGAACCATTATAATATCCATTATAACTATTAAAAGGAAATGTTATTACTATTAGTTCTTACCTTATTTGTTATAGGCAAAAGAAAAAAAAAATCCCTACTGTGGTGCCCAAGTTTGTGAACCCTTTAGAATGTAGATAAAGATAATTTAAGATTATACTTGGTCTTTTTTATATTTTATTTTGTCACATTTGTGTTTTACAAACAATTCAAAAGAAAACCGTGTACACAACAGCCAGAAATTCAAACTCACCCCCCTCCCAGCAAAGACACCTCCAAAGGAAAAATAAGGGGGAAAAAATAATAAAAAATAAGTAAATAAAAATAATGAATGAAAAAAAAATGTAATAATTATAATTGTACAGTTAATAATAATTGTAATAATTACGGTCTCTTAAATAATTAATTATGGTCTCTTAAATTAATCTATAATTGGGTCCCAAATCTTTGTGTACTCCTATGTACCTGGTCCTCGACTGCACAAATGCTCTATGGAGGCAAAATTGAGCATCTCAGCTTGCCAATATTTAAACGAGGGAGCTGATGAAGCTTTCCAGTTTAAAAGGAGCAGCTTCTTAGCCACAAGCATGCCAGCCATCACCGTATGCTGTACTGTGTAGGGGAGGGTGAATAAGAATGCAGAGCATCCACAGATTATAAGTATGGGATTATAAGTATTTATTTCAAGAGCCTTGGAAAGCCAATCAAATATTTTAAACCAGAAGGTCTGCAGCATAGGGCAGGTTATGAACAGGTGGGTCAAAGTGCCTTCCTCTATTTTACATTTCTCACAAAGGGGTGAGATGGAGTTAAAGATTTTATGTAGCTTAACCTTAGAGTAGTGCAGCCTGTGAATCACCTTAAACTGAATCAGACTGTAACGAGAGTTTACAGAACAGCTTGATATCCAAGACAGACATTTCTTCCACACCTCTTCTGTAATTTCACTAGCAGTCTCCCTTGCCCAGGCCTCTCTGAATTGAGTTGTGTCTGGAGTAGATCTCAGAACTGAGATAAAATGTGTGATCAGCTGTTTGGACATGGGGGCTGTGCGAAGGAAATGAAATAATGGGTGATCACTCGGCTTTGATTCAAAATTGGGGATATTTTCCCTTACATAGTGCCAAAGCTCTAAATAACAAAAAAAAATGCATAGGAGGAAGGTTAAATGTCTCTTTAAATTGGCTAAATGAAATACATACAAGTCCCCTATAATTTCTTACCGACTTCTCTACACTTGAAAGTAGAGGGTTAAGAACTATTATGCATAATTGGAGTATGAACAGAAGTTGTTGGCGCATTGGTAATGCATTTAATCTGGTTTAAAATCTTAAGGGAGTTTTTGATTATGAAATTATATATTCAGGTATTGCTAGGTGACACTTTATAAAACAAAAAAAATGGTAAGCATGTAACTGATCCAGCCTCATATTTAACCCACAGTGGTGTAGAGTCCAACATGAGTCCCTCACGTGCTCCCAATTGCCAGAATGAAATTGCCCTGGCATTAGTTGCCCAGTAGTACTGATTAAAGTTGGGCAGGCCTAATCCACCATAGGGTCGAGTTTTCTGTAGATGAGTTTTAGAAATACGTGGAGTCTTCTGAGCCCAAACAAAAGATGTGACAATTGTCAAGTTGTTTAAAAAAAGCAGTTGGGGAGAAAATAGGAAGATTTTAAAAAATATATAAAATTCTTGAGAGCGTTATCATTTTAACTGCATTTATTCTACCAACCATGGACAACGGAAGCAATTTCCATCTTTCTATATCTGTTCTAAACTTATCTAATGCAACTTGAAAGTTTAATCTAAATTTTATTTTGGGGTCCCAGGATATCTGAAGCCCAAGATAAGTAAAATGTTCCTTGGACACTTTAAAAGGAAAAGAGACCAGAAGGTTTGGATTAAAATTTTGAGAGTGGCATTAGTTCGCTCTTGTTCCAACTGATTGTATATCCTGAAAGACAACCAAATGATTCTAGATATTTCAAGAGACAGGGGATAGAAATAACAGGGTCTGATATGCACAGCAGCAGGTCATCCGCATAAAGGATGTATACTTGGTCATTTATTTATTTAGGAAAGTGATCCAATATTTGTGAGTGGCAAAAATATGTGAACCTTCAGGATTAGCAGTTAATTTGTAGGTGAAATTAGAACCAGGTGTTTTCAGTCAATGGGATGACAATCAAGTGTGAGTGGGCAGACTTATTTATTTACAGAACGGGGATCTGTCAAGCTTTGCTCTTTAAAGCACGTTAGTGGAAGTGTATCATGACAAGGAGATTTCAGAGGACCTCTGA
This sequence comes from Parotocinclus haroldoi, assembly GCA_034779995.1. NCBI lineage: Eukaryota > Metazoa > Chordata > Actinopteri > Siluriformes > Loricariidae > Parotocinclus > Parotocinclus haroldoi. The sequence continues at coordinate 11,128 of JAUZST010013989.1, forward strand.
AAAAGAGTTGATGCTCATTAGGCAGGAAAAAGTAACAAAACCATCTCTAAAGAGTTTGGACTCTTTAGACAGACCGGCAGATTGTTTACAAATGGAGGAAATTCAAGACTATTGTTATCCTCCTCAGGATTGGTTGACCGACAAAGATCACTTCTAGGCGTGTAATAGTCGGCGAGGTCACAAAGGACTCCAGGGTAACTTCTACGCAACCAAAGGCCTCTCTCACATTTGTTAATGTTCATGAGTCCACCATCAGGAAACCACTGAATAACTATAGTGTGCATGGCAGGGTTGCAAGGAGAAAGCTACTGCTCTCTAAAAAAGAACACTGCTGCTTGTCTGCAGTTTGCTAAAGATCACATAGACAAGCCAGAAAGATATTGGAAAAATGTTTTGTGTATGGATAAATCCGAAATAGAACTTTCCAAGCCTTATGTTTGAAAAAATAGAAAACACTGCACCTCTGCATAAGAAACGTATCCCATCTGTGAAACATGGTGGTGATAGTATCAGGGTTGGGCCTGTTTTGTTGCATCTGGGCTAGGATGGCTTGCCATCATTGATGGAACAGTGAATTCGGAATTATATCAAATCATTCTAAAGGAAAATGTCAGGACGTCTGCCCATGAACTAAATCTCAAGAGAAGGTGGGTAATGCAAGATAAAGAATGGTTAAAGAAGAATAAAGGTAATGTTTTGGAATGGTCAAGTCAAAGTCTTGACCTTAATCCCATCGAAATGTTGTGGAAGGACCAGAAGCGAGCGGTTAATATGAGGAAACCCACCAACATCTCAGAGTTGAAGCAGTGCTGTACGGAGAAATAGGCTAAAATTCCTCCAAGCCGGTGTGTAGGACTGATCAGCAGTTACTGCAAATGTTTAGTTGCAGTTATTGAGTCGCACCAGACACTTTTGTCTCATTTGCTTAACTGGGTTCTCTTGATCTACTTTTAGAACTTGTGGCAACATCTGATAATGTTTTAAGTCGTATTTATGCAGACATTCTAAAGAGTTCACAAACTTTTGAGCACCACTATCGATTGACCCTGTCAACTAATACGATTAAGGTATTTCTTATTTAAACAGTAAGCATTTAATATCTGCAGACAGTTATATATGCATAGTTTTAAATTCTGATTTACACAGTCACATTTCTTGATTTCTCTTTTTCCATCATGGCATCGTTTCTCATATGCTTCAGTAGTGCAGACTGTGTCATGCATTGACATTTCCACTATAATGCTGCAGTTCCTGCCCTTGTAAATTACCTGAGTGTTTCCAAAGTAAAGAACCTGAAAAGGTCTGTTATATAGTTGTTTTGTATCTGTCTTTAAATTGCACATGACATGTATGCTGTTTATATTTAGTAAATAATTAAATTGTGTAATTAAATAACATTTACAGTGAGCAGGTCATATGTCATGTAGAGGTCAATATCGACCTCACACTCTTTATTTTTGAAATGATCCTCCTGTCAGATTGATATACACTGCTTACATAAAGTAGGGCATAATTCAAAATGAATATGAACTGATTAAAAATGAGCATTTGATTTAATTTAATTAAACAAGATCTTCAGAAAAGCAAAGAAAGTTGTTCAATTAAGGCAATAACCAACTGTCCAGCAGTTCTTTTGGATCCTCTTTGTATTCATTTTGAAATATCCCCTATTATGGTGACCAGGGTACTTGCATGTAAGGTGAATGTCATAGCTGATGCATGTCGTTCACGTGTGAGCTATCATGTGATACTTAACATATTTTGCTTTATTCAGCACAGACCTGCTTTGCCAACTACTCTTTTTTTTCCATCAGCAGAAAGCCCTGGTCTTTTCATTTGCCAATGTCTTTGTCAGTACACTAGTGTGCACTACAGGTTAAATTAGTAAATTGCAAACCAAACAATAAATATGTGTATGTTGGAACAGGTGAGGATAGTCTGGGAGAGGACAGTCCCTTTCTTCACACTCTCGACCAAGAAAGGAGCTGTGATGGAAAAACCATGGCACTCTTCGAGGTGAGCATAAGTTATTTTAACGAGGGCCTGTGACTTGTGTGTGTTTCTTTATTATTAATTGTGTTGCTTCTCATTTTCTCGTCTTCACACACAGGAAGAAATGGATAGTACACCAATGGTGGCAGCACTCCTCAACAAACTGGCCAATTACACCAACCTTCCCCAGGGAGTTGTGGATCATGAGAAAGCTGAGAGTGAGGATGGTGTAAAGAGAGTCACTGTCAGGGTCAGTGTCAAGTCACGTGCATCTGAATGCTTTAGTGAGAAGACATGAACGGTTTTACCACCACTGGAAAACAGCTAAATTATTTGTCTTTTATTATCTACATGTTAACCTATGCTATAGCTGGATACCCTAACAGCATTTTCCCCAGAGCTATAAAATATGTTGCATGATTTATTGAATGACACATTCTTATGCTTTTAATTTGTGTAGTCAAGAGTCTGCCGCTGTTTGTACTGTATTGGCACAGCCTTATTGGGACAGTTTCTTGCTGCCACTTTACGATGGATTTGCACAAAGACCATATGAAATCATGTCCATCGTGTCAGGCTGCATGTCCGGCGACCAGCGGTATGCATTCCGTATGCATTTCGTTATCTCTTAAACGCCATAGAACCCATAGAATTTGGGCTGATGAGCATCATCATTGAACCCGTGATAAGTGGTCATCTGTCCTCTTCTTTGATGAGTCACTGTTCAGTTTGTAACCTGACAATGATAGTTTCCTGATCTGACATGAACGATGAATATGAGAGAATCCACATTTCATGAGAAAATGGATTCTTTCGGTAGTGGTGCAATCATGGTTTGGCCTTGTACCGAGCTACACGCCATCAGAAATGGACCGCTTACATAAAAAGCTGTCGGACATAGAGATGTGGTCCTGCACACTATAGTGGTACTCTGGAACAGTTGGAAACCGCTTTCTTTTCATGGACATTAATGCAAGGCTCCACCGTGCATATCTCATTAACCACATTCTCCAGACTGATACTGGAATAAGAGTAATACAAACCAAAAAAAATGAGGGATATTAGGGAATTCAAAATATTACACACGTTGAAGTGACACACTTGTATAGACCCTACAATAGGATTTAAACCTTCCCAAAAAGCCGCCTGACTCATGTTATTTTGTTTCTCCTCAGGGGCCTCTGATGGGCACGTTTATTGGTGTGTACCTGCCGTGTATGCAGAACATCTTGGGTGTGATTCTGTTCTTGCGTCTCACCTGGATTGTGGGCACAGCTGGAATCATGGGCTCCTTTGCAATTGTCTTTATGTGCTGCGTCTGTGTGAGTGACAAAGATATACATAAGCAGTAATGACCTATAAATGTTGGAACAATTACAATTTTAATTGAAAGGGGATAAACCAAATGATATACAGGCATCATATATTCCTAAAATATTGCATCATAGTCCTGTGGTGTTCAAGCTCCGCAAAGTTACCGGCACTTAACAAAAGCAGAGCTAAAAGCAACAACAGAGTGCACTTTTTTGCAAACCAGGATCAGATTGGGTGGCCAAATGTACGTAACTGTGCAAAAGTCTTAGGCCACCATTAGATTAAATACACCATTGTTTAGCAATGGTGTATTTACACAATACAGTATGCAGATGGAAGCAGGGTGTAATAACTGACGATAATCTGACTTAACGTTATTTGAAGGGTAGGGGAGTTTGCTAGAAGTGCCATGAGGGTGTTGGGCTGGGTAGGTGAGGGTTGTGAATTTATCCTTCTCAAACCAGCAGAAGGAGGCATTCATGTTGTCAACCTGGTTTTTGTTTGCCTCAGCAGGAAGGTAGAAAACTTGTTTTTCAGGAATTTTGCTTGACATCCATGACCCAAACCTTTTAATCCTTAAACCAGTTTTTTTATATACTCACAAAAAATAGGGGACATTTCCTTTTATCATATTTCATTTCATCATCTTTGTGAGCAGTGTATATCATTCTCAGTCTTTGCATCTTTTGTAATTCACTCATTATTTGTTATTTGACTGATTTAACACTCGCTGCTTTGACTTGCAGACCTTGCTGACAGCAATATCAATGAGTGCCATTGCGACTAATGGTGTTGTGCCAGGTATGAGAGTTCAAAACTCATAAATATATGAGCATGCGGGTGTTATGAATGGATATGATGTATACTACTTCCTACTTCTTTTTCAGCTGGGGGCTCATATTACATGATTTCCAGGTCACTGGGTCCAGAGTTTGGAGGTGCTGTAGGGTTATGCTTTTACCTGGGCACAACCTTTGCTGGATCCATGTACATACTGGGCACCATGGAGATCTTTCTGGCGAGTATATTCAATGCTGTGTAAACTGTACTCTACTCTAAGAAGTTTGAGTTTCCACTCATTATGCAACTGCAGTGCTTACAGCAGTTAAGGTACTTGTATGCTAGCAAGAATTTTAAAGCGTATTTTTTTTTGACGGTCAATTCAATACTAGTGCCATTAAAATATTTCGGCCTTGAGTTTCTAACTACATAATGATTTTGTACTACATCTAAAAACTCAAGGATTCGAAATTTAAGTATTGTTTGCTTTAAATAATTTCTGTTCAGTAGAAGCCCGAATTGACAAATAGTGGTTCATTAACAAATAGAGGGCAACATGATAAGCAAATACGTAAAGTTTTTTTTAATGTAAATAATTGTATTCTGTGCTTATCTGTGTGGTTCAGGAAACATTTCAGTTAATTTTATTTTCTATATGAACAGTCATCAGCTCATGTCACAGCGTTTTAATTGCCCATCGTTCTGTTGTTGATTTGCCCGTGCGTTTGGGTTACTGTCTTGGTGAATTCATTGGTTTTTTTATGGTCAGAAGGTGTCCATATGCTGAGGTAGTAAAGCATAAAAATCTTTGTCTGTTGCTCCACCATGCTTTGGTGTTGACTCCCAATTCCAAAGCATTTGTTGCATTTTTTTTTACATTTGCCTTTAGATTTTGTCCACAGCCTTAATTCTCTGTTTGTATATTGGGCATTGACGAACACCCAGGTAATTGGGGACGATTTTATAGGCTTTTCAGCCTTTAATTTAAATAATGGTTTGTAGATATATAGATCATTCTTTAGAAGAGTATTCCCAGATGTTGTGTATCCTTAAAGCATCCATAACCAACACCTACAATAATATCTCAAACTATGGATCTGATGTTAGTACATGCCCTTAGCCTAAGTGAAATTTTAACAATTGGTTTTGTGCATCTGTCTTACTGTCTTTGTGGTGTTATTAAGTAGCTGCCTTGAAGTAATGAAGGCAGTTGTTATATAGCTATTGTCACTATACTTCACTTGTATCAACTTGACATCTTTCTCTTGTACAGATGTATATATTACGACATGACAATGTGCCTGTGGATGATCCAGAAACTCAGCAGAATAACATGCGTGTTTATGGGACCTGCTGCTTGCTCATCATGGCTCTGGTGGTATTTGTTGGGGTGACGTATGTCAATAAGCTGGCACTGGTGTTTCTTTCCTGTGTGATTTTGTCCATCATGGCCATATATGCTGGAGTGATCAGGACCGCCATCAGCCCTCCAGATTTTCAGTGAGTACACCTTGCATGCACGCTCATGAGCTTTTTGAGATAAACCACATACCACGAAATCTGTAGAGCACTTTCAAGAAAGCTACAATGGCCATAGTGATCAGATTGTTTTTCTTTCTTCTGCTTGTATGGACCCACTATTAATATATTTTCAACTAGAGATATGTGCAGCAAAACTAATATATAAAGTTAATTTTCAGTTGCATTTAATTTTTGTTTATTTTTAATTAATTAGTTCATTATATGCCAACAGCTCCCTTTTTATAATTAATGTATATTTTTACAACAATTACTGTTCAACAGAATTTGCCTGCTGGGCAACCGCACACTGCAAAATGTAAATTTTGACAAATGTCTAAAGACGGAAGTTATCGACAACATAACATCTCCAACGAAGCTGTGGCAATTGTTCTGTAATGGGTCTTTACTCGATGCAGAATGTGACGAATACTTTATCCTGAACAATTTAACAGAGATCCAGGGTATCCCAGGCTTGCTCAGTGGAGTCATCTCAGGTTATTATTCACAAATAGTTACATATTACTTATACAATTATAGGTGTATTTAAGTATCAATAAGTCTAAATGCTTTTGTTTGTCTTGTAGACAACTTATGGGGTGATTATGGCCCAAGAGGGATGTTGTTAGAGAGCAAGAAGCAGCCATCAGTTCCAGCAGTGGATAATTCCAAAGAAAGGCCATATGTCTTTAGTGATATAACCACTTTCTTTACACTTATGGTTGGCATCTACTTCCCCTCAGTCACAGGTGAGAGAGAGGATAAACATTCGTCATTGTAGTATTATGATGGAAAGAATGAAAAGAAGTGTCATTATAACCACCTACTGTGGTAGCCTAGCGGTTCAGGTACTGGACTCTGGACCTGCTGGTCCAGGGTTCAAATCCCACCTCTTCCAAGCTGCCACAGTTGGGTCCTTAAGCAAGGCCCTTAACCCACCATTGCTTAAATTGTAAGACTGTTTGAGTTGTAAGTCGCTTTGGATAAGGGCAATCTGCTAAATGCGGTAAATATAAATTTAAATATCCACTGAATACCTACAAACTGGAGTTTTAAAGGAATTTGATGCATTGTGCCATACTTGTCCAGTACATGTACACATTTTCTGTAAACAAATTATTTCACAAGGAAGATTAAGTGCATCTAAATCATTAAAGGCTCTGATAATCATTTGAAAATATCCCATCTTGGATTTGGATGTCCCAAAATCATTTTTTCTAACATAAAAAAATAAACCCACAAAAATTCTGTTTACTTCCAAAGTGAAAGTTTTTTTTATAGAAAAAAATAATCTCAAAGAGCAGAGGCAGATAGCAAACGGACTGTGTGTAATAAAGAAATGTTTGAACTCTGTACACTTCAAAAGTGTGTTTATGGTGCTTAAAGGATGATCAAAGATTTGTGTGCACACAACAGTGAAGCTTGAATGTAAAGAAGCCTTTTGGTGGCTTTGAGTGGTGTCATGTGTTTTTTTTTTTGTCTCAAGTTTTATTTTGTTGCTTCACTATTATGGAGCTCATCGTCATGACGAGATCTTCACTGTTGTCTTTATATACACCTGGCTACTTCGCTTTGTTAGATCTAAATTGTGTTATTGGATGCATTTTACATATATGCTCTGCATTTTTGTGTTACATTTGTGTATGGATGATAACAGCCACCGAAGCTGAGCAATAAATTGTAGTATGTTTTTGTAGGAATCATGGCAGGATCAAATCGCTCTGGAGATCTAAGGGATGCCCAGAGATCTATCCCCATTGGCACTATTTTGGCCATTGTTACCACCTCCTTTATTTGTATCCTTCCACAGTGTCATGGCTTTTGAAATGCTCTTCTGTAACTCCTTCTATATTCTACTCCTTCTTAATTACTACATGTAGATATGTCCTGTGTATTGTTGTTTGGCGCCTGTATGGAGGGGGTGTTATTGAGAGACAAGTAAGTCAGTTGAGAAATTGTCAAGATACTACAGTATTTAGTAGACTTTCAGGTTTTACTTGTTTATATTGTGTATTGAACTTATAACCTTATCTGTCTCCTTTATGTTGTGCTGTTTACCTGCGTAATGCATAAACAGGTTTGGAATATCTGTGAAAGGAAGGCCTGTGATAGGTACCCTGGCTTGGCCCTCACCATGGGTGATAGTGATTGGCTCCTTCTTTTCCTGCTGTGGTGCGGGTCTACAGAGCCTTACTGGCGCACCGAGGCTTCTGCAAGCCATTGCACATGACGGAATCATTCCATTCTTACGGGTTTTCTTCATTATATACTATATACTGATATAGCTTATAACATATAAAATGTGTTATTTATTCAGGGTATTTAGAGAGCCTGGATACTCTTTCTGTCTTACAGGTATTTGGCCACAGTAAGTCCAATGGTGAACCCACCTGGGCATTGCTGCTAACTGTAGCAATCTGTGAAATTGGGATTCTCATTGCTTCCCTGGATGCTGTCGCTCCCATCCTTTCGATGTAAGACTGGCCTTTGGTTTTTTCTCAACTGTTTGGCATTCCAGCATTACCTGGCTTAACTATTAACTTGATTCATGTGTAGGTTTAACATGTTTGTCTTTTTATGTCTTTGGTAAAAGCTTTAGAAAACCTAAATGCATGCTAAACTTCACTCTCAGAGTCAAGCAGTAAGCTCATTCAGCTGCAGTTTATGTGCAGTGTAAGGATCTGAATAATGTTTGTAAGGGATGAGAAACAATTCAGCTCCCAGGCAGCATGATGAAACCTCATATCTTCTGCCTGCTGAAGTAAAATTTCTGGCCTATATTTTACCTGTGTAGTTTTTGTGTGTTCTACCTGTGTTTTTTTTGGGTACTACGGGGGTTACCCCGTACATTCCAATGACATGCATAAAGGCAGTTGCTTTAAATTGTCATAGTGAGTGTGTGTAGATGAATGTTCATTTGCCCTGTGATATATTGCCATTTTGTGTAGTGTTGGTTGCTGCCTTGTCTGCCAGTCAGACCCTGGCACCCTGCAGCCCTGAATTGGATATAGCAGGTATGGAATTAGTGTACAAAGTTCAGGTCCACAGACAAAGTCTCATCCACCAATAGCAGAAGTTTGTTAGTGTCAAAAAGCACCTTGTTTAGTAGCGTTGCAGTCAAGACTGTCCAAGTCAAGACCAAGACTTTTAGTAGTCGAATGCGAGTCAAGACCGAGAGCAGGACTGGCTAAGACTGAGACTATTTTTAATGAAGCAATAACTTTTATTTACCCGACTGAAGATTTTATTTAGTTATGCAAAGAAATGACTGATTAATTTTGTTCAAATGGATTCAATAACAATAAAAAAGTGTTTAGTTAATATTTAACATTAACTCAGACAAACACTTTAGACTTGACTGGTCTCAGCTTCCAAGTCCACCTTATCCAAATGAGGTCTCGAGGTCTATTGTCTATGAAGAGCTCCAAGCTGCTGCGACTGTGCATACCTTTGTCCTAGAAGGTTTCTTGATTCTTAGTCTCAAGAGTGTTTGTAACACTCTTTAATGATCTGCACACCCAGAGCTAAAATGATACCAGCCAATGTAAATTTTATCCCACATGACTAGTGCTGTTAAGGTCACATAACCAAGGAAAGAAAATACACATGCAACTTTTTAACCAGAAATCACGTTTAAAATTCTATGCATAATATACAGATAAGTTTGAAACAGTTTGTATTTAACTTTGGTTGTGCTTTCAAATAAGTAAGCCACTTCAGTAAAGCCATAGCAGAAGCAAATATTTTTTTTGCTTCAAAATACCAGTGTGGATACAATACTGTGTCACACTCTAGCATAAAAATACCAAAATGAGGTACTAAGGATAAAAACATTTGGAAAATTCCAACACTAGTCCAACTTAATCTGCTCAGCACAGTTCTGAAAACTCAGATAAAACTTAATTATTTTGTTGTTGGTGTGTAGGAGATATAAAAGCATTACAGGGTACAGGGTGGAATATACTAATTTCAAAAATTAGGGGATACTTCAAAAATAAATGTCCCATAATGAAATCTCCTCTAATTTTGTGAGCAGTGTAGCAGGAACCAAGATTGCTGCTAATCACTAGAGTAATAAGATTGAGCAAGTCTTCAGGAAGATATTTTCATTAGAGTACCATGTGTTTCTTTGGTATTGTAGTTCACAATGGCGTTGTTGAACTCTGCTTCTCAGTAATTAGTGATAGGAAGTGCGTGTAAGGATTGTATGTAAGGCCTTGGGGAAAATCTTAATCTCTTATTTTAGAACTGTATTGGATTCTTTTTATTGCAGAATGAGTGGTCAGTGTTTGTAATTAGAGGCAACATACAAATGGGTTTGTGGTTCATATCTAAAAACAAATCATGTTATAACACCAGCCCCACGTGGTGAAATCTTTAGTTCATTTATTGATTTATTTTTACATGCTTAGTTCATGTTTGAACATGTTTGCAAGGGATCTGGGGTTCGGAAGCACAAGGTGCAAGGTGGGAATGAACCTTGAATGGATTTCCAGTCCATTACAGGGCACTTAAAGACACAAACACTGGGACACTTTAGAGCTGCCAACACGTTCTTTGTCTGAAGGAAGCCCAGATATGGGTGGAAAATGCAAACTCCACACAGGTAGTGACTTGATACCGGAACTTTAAAGCTCTGAGGTGACAAGAACCAATTCTGCACACTTTTGTGATGACGCAAAGCAAGTTATGGACAGCATTAGTTCATATGCTTTTTTTTTTTCTACAGGTTTTTCTTAATGTGCTACCTGTTTGTCAACTTGGCTTGTGCTATCCAGACTCTACTTCGCACCCCAAACTGGAGACCAAGGTTCAAATTCTATCACTGGTATGTAACCCATGAACCTTTTTGCCATCCTACATAGTTGTAATACACAATCTGGGTAATACTTGTTTGTTTACTTCATATCTTTCAAATAATGGCAAATATGCTTACTGAGTCTAGATTACAATCATTTCTTAATGGAGTGTAGGTTTAAATTATGATCAATGAGTTTTAAACCTCAGAAATCCCAATACTGAAAATTACACTTGCATTTGTTTTTGTTTTCAGAGCAGGTTTTAATGCGTGGAGTCAAAATGTTACTTGATAACATCACATTTGCTTTTGAAAATATTAATTAGTATGCACTATTTGTGATCCATGCGACTTCAGGGACACATGAATTGATTGTTTTTCTTTTTATACATTCCTTTAAATTTAATCTAATAAAACCTTGGTTATTTTTTATTTAGTTTTTAGAGATTTAATGACAGTATCTGCTTGTAACCCTATAGGAGTCTCTCAGTCGTGGGAATGCTTCTTTGCCTCTCTCTTATGTTTATTTCATCCTGGTATTATGCCCTGGTGGCCATTCTGATTGCAGGATGTATATATAAGTACATTGAATACAGAGGGTGAGTCATTTTCCAAACAGTAATACCTAGCGTGCATGTGACTAATGATGTTATGCTTCTATTCATAATTTGCTTTTCTTGTCATTTATTGTTCTGAAACAACAGGGCAGAAAAAGAGTGGGGAGATGGAATAAGAGGGCTGTCCTTAAATGCTGCACGGTATGCACTAATCAAGCTAGAGGAAACACAACCCCACACTAAGAACTGGAGGTAATCCCAGTAGAAAAATCATCTATCAAACAACAACATTACGAAGACAATGTCTTGTACAGTAAATGTCACTTATTTGTCACACTGTTGCTGAGCATCTCTGTACACGTAGGTGAATCTTCTACTATTTCTAAACATGCCCTGATGTCCTCCAGGCCCCAGCTGCTGGTGTTGCTGAATCTGGATTCTGATTTGGCAGTGAAACACCCGCGAATGCTTTCATTCACCACTCAGCTAAAGGCTGGCAAAGGCTTGACCATTGTCTCCTCAGTACTTCAGGGAACATATATGACACGGGGTACTGAAGCCAAACATGCTGAAACGGTAAGAGTATGCATAAAGCAGTGGCGGCAGAATTTTTAAAACATTTTAGAATATGCATTTGATGACTTTATTTTTAAATTATAGCTATGTCACAAATCTAAACATTGCATAGTTATTGTGCATTACTGTGGTGTGTTCTTGGTCAAATATGTTACCTTACCCCTAATGCATGGTTACAGCTTTCATCTTATTGTTAACAGCACCATTCCTGACATGAAGGGTTCTGAGTTAGAGTTCCTGTAAAGTTAGCCAACTTTAAAAATAGATATTTATATAATAGATATTAGAGATAGTCTCATGGTATTTCATGCGTGTCCTGTTGCCATGCCAGTTGTTTCGACAAGCACTTTGTATCTACCCTCTTCTGACATCATATACACAGAGCAAGTTCTGTCTATACAGTCATGCACATGTATTATCTGTACACCAGCAGATAATTCTAGGCTCATGCAAGATTTTCATAGATGCGTGGCCTATTGACAAAGGATCTTTAAGACCCAGCAATTGGAGGATATATATGCACTTACCAGTTACTTTTAGCGTTAGGTACACTCATTTTATCTGTTTATTAGGTCTAAAATTGGACTGTAGTCCATCTGTTTCAAATACATTGTTAGTCCGCTTTACTAAGTTCTCTAATGGTCAGGACCACCAAGAATCAGGAATCTTTGGGTGGTAGACTTTATGCCAGTCCATCACAGGGCTGGGTGGGCGTCGATATTGCTGGATCACTGCATCACCGAAATTACTTATGAATTATAAAAGTGTTAAATGTAAAATGTTAGCTAGGCATTATATGTACTGTAGCAAGTATATAGCACACCATGTAATCATGTCCAAACTTTGTAATATACTACTCAAAAAAATTTCAAAATGACATATGTCCTAATTAAATATACCCTGATTTTATGAGCAGTTTTTTAAATGGCTTTTAAATTTGTAGTTAATTGCTGTAAAAACGAACATTCAAACTAGACTGGAAAGGAAAATGTATAGGCAACAGATGGCTTCACCTATTTGATGGAAAATAAATATTCTGGTGTGTTGCAATTAGCACAGGGGGTCCTATCAAAGTCCTGCCTGCTAAACCAGTAAGAAATGATAAAAAATATGCTGATATGTACCCTCCAGAAAGAGAAACATGTTTTAGACTCCTAATAATATTCCTTATTGTTAACAGAATGTCAAGGCATCCATGCATGCAGAGAAAACAAAGGGCTTTTGTCATGTTGTGGTTTGCTCGAACCTGCGAGATGGTTTTTCTAACCTGATCCAGTCAGCTGGTCTGGGAGGCATGAAGCACAACGCAGTTCTCATGGCTTGGCCCAGCAACTGGAAACAAGCGGAGGATTCCCTGTCCTGGAAGAACTTCATTGGTGCGTGGTTGTTACTGACATGTAACCAGTCAGGCAGTCCCAAGGGATATAAAAAAAGTGGTCCAAATCCGATTTTTGGTTTCCTTAAACATTGCTTATAAGCTTTTTATTTTCCTCTGACACTGCAGCGACATCCTCCTTTGGCCTCGTTCGGACATTTCGTGAGAAATTACTTCAAACACATAGCACTTGCGATATGTGCCTTCTAATTTTGATTGGGCAGAAACATTACCCCAAATATGCTTATTTGTATGCTCTGTTATTTTGCTATCCTGCCATTAAAGACTCCCACTGTTCTCACTTTCTCTTCTCCTGTTTGGCAAATGATGAATCGGAAGCACGCAAGACTTCCTTGAATTTCAGGGTGGAGACAGAATGGCTCTGGATCTTTATAGAAACTGTGTTGGATGTCAGTACCACATATGAAAGTGTCCCAAATTAGAGATTCAGTGTGTTTTTCCGTTCACAAATAACACATGTCACATGCGACTAAAGATTGGGTTTGGACTTTGTGAACATCGCCATAGAAACACAGGGACGGGTAATAGCCTTTTGGACAGGTTATTTTCATTTTGACAGTTGCTGAGGTGAGGTAGACATTAATGTATTGTTTTAGATTATATACAGCTATGTACGGTTTAGAACAACTTACCTGCCCTCCCACAGAGACCGTGAGAGAGACAACCGCCGCACATCAGGCCCTTCTTGTGGCAAAGAACATAGACAAATTTCCCAGCAACACAGAACGTCTGACTGAAGGCACCATTGATGTCTGGTGGATTGTTCATGATGGGGGTCTGCTCATGCTGCTGCCTTTTTTGCTCCGTCAACACAAGGTATGTGGCCAAAATATAAACCTGGCTCTTCTGATTCCTGTGTGCCTCTCAACCAGGGTCTCCCTCTGCTGCAATTTTTAGGTGTGGAGAAAGTGTAAGATGCGCATTTTCACTGTGGCACAGCTGGATGATAACAGCATCCAGATGAAGAAGGATTTGCAGATATTCATGTACCAGTTGCGTCTCAATGCTGATGTAGAAGTGGTTGAAATGGTAAGACACTTTGCACTGCTTATATACATATATATACATATTTCCTAGCAACACATATGTGTGTGTAATTGCTGATTTGCAAATGTATTATGAGACCCTCTTTTGTAATCATCATTGTGTGTGTGCTAGCATGAGAGTGATATTTCAGCATTTACCTATGAGAAAACCTTGGTGATGGAGCAGCGTTCTCAAATGCTGAGACAGATGCAGCTGTCCAAAACAGAGCGAGAAAGAGAGGTAATAACTAACAAATGATTATGAAAACTAGGTACTTCTTACCAGAACTACAGCATGAATCTTTCAAGTAAAAAATCTACATCAAATGTAAAACTGCTTTCAGAAAAATATAGCAATCTGTTTATCATCTCCATCATTTATTAATGAAAATCATTCCCTTTATCATAAGACAATGCAGTAATAAGCACTGTTTATTAATGCATAATATTTAATTCTTAATAATCTGTAACTGGGCAGCATGGTGGCTCGGTGGGTAGCACCGCTACCTCACAGCAAGAAGGTCCCAGGTTCAATCCCAGGGTGGAGCGACCTGGGTCATTTCTGTGTGGCGTCTGCATGTCCTCCCCATGTCTGTGTGGGTTTACTCCGGGTACTCCAGTTTCCTCCCACAGTTCAAATACATGTGCATTAGGTGAATTGGTGTCTCCAAGTTGTCAAATCACTGTGAAACCAAAGGTAAATGTATGTTTAATGGTATACTACAATGCATACAAACATGCACATGCTATGGACAAAAATATTTTTGTACATGGAGGCCAAGTTTATCTATTGAGAGTGTATTGCTTATGAGAGAACGAGTTACTATTGGTAATGTAGTGTGGAATGTGAAGCGTATTCCATATTTCTCTGAATACTCGGTTCACTTAAGTAGAGAAATTAGCTTAAAAAAGCAAAACGATTTAACATTTGTACAATTTTACGTTCTTTTCTGTGGTGGTTGCCAGATTCAAAGCATTAGTGATGAGTCCAGGAGATCCATAAGGAGAAAGAACTTTCAGAAAGGCCCTTCTCCAAACACATTACAAGTGCCTTTTGCTGCGGACCTGGAGAGTGAGGTATTAGTTTTCATGTCCCTCTAACATATTTACTACTAAGCACAAACAACTACTAATTACAATAAACTATTCTGAAATCACTACCAATTAGTACAAATAAGCTTAAACAAATCAGCACCAATTCTTGCTAATAATGTAAAACACAACTACAATGACTAACAATTAGTACATATAATCTAAAAAACAAATCACAGTCTGCTATCGAAATATCGAAATATCCCTTTATTTTTGTGAGCAGTATGGATGAACAAATTAGGATTTTGTAGATTGGTTGGTCAAATTATTCAAAACAGTTCAAATTTCACATTGTTCCACGTGAGATTTACTGAGTATTATATATGGATATAAAATGGAGAGTAAAGTTTTCTGTAAGGGGGGGGTCATCATTCTTTTAGCTGTACAACTTCCAGTATCAAATATTAAATTAAATTAAGTATACATGTACTCCCTGATGGCCAAATGTACGATATTACATTATGACTTTGCTGTGAGAATGCGATACACGTAAGTACACATTCAGCAGAAACTCTGTTTTTGACTAGTATGTTGATGCAACCTTGTTACATCCCTTTTTGAGTCTTGGTCTTCCCAAGGTTTCTTCTTTACAACATTTATGGAGTTTTTCCTTTTCCGCTGTTGCCCTTGACTTGCTCAATTTAAGATCGGCCTTTTAAGATAGCGCAACACTGTACAGCTGCTTTAAGACAATGCTCCATTATAAAAAGTGCGATATAAATACACCTGACTTGACTTGACCTTGTGTGTTTGTGAATATAGGCATTTATGCTGATATGGCATTAAATAAACTAATTATACAACATAAAATGTATAAATACAATTAGTTTATTTATGAAAAGTGACTACTTATCTGGCTAGTGTTTTAACAGTTTATCTGCCCAACTGATGACCTTGTGCCAATATCACCTGTATAAATGAGAGTGATCCTGATACAATACCTACAACAACATTGTAGGGCCACTAAATAAAAAAAAAATACATTGGAGGGTTTAGAGAATAAACTATTTTGAGACAAGTTTACAAGTTTATTCTCAAAATAGAATTATAATTATTATATAATCAGTCGCACTGAAACGCAGTCATACAGTACCAGCTTTAATCCCTCTATACTGGAATCCCTCCTTTTATCACCAGCGACACTTCAGGACAGCGGAATAAGGCTAGCTAAATGTATAGTGATAAGCAGACTTCCATACATATGAACTAATAAAATGTGCCAAAATAGTCATTGATGTTTACTGCAGTAATTCGTTTCACTAGTTAGTACAGTACTAGTTGGTTTGGGATGCCACCCAGCTGCAATTTTCAATGTTTTGGTTCAGGTTTGATCATGGGATCAATGTAAACAAAGGAGAAAACGAAATGCTGTGGATAGAAGTTAATTAAGGCAATGTTATATAGATACATTTATATAGTAGATTTTATGACCTTAATAATGTGAAGGTGTAAAGAAGCTTTTAGATGTTTGCTTGTTAATAAAAAACATATTAAACCATATATGGGTTTTTTGATGCGCGTGAGGATTCCAAACGCATATTAACTTAATTGCTCAACAGCGCACTCTTTTGGACAATAGTTGAAAAACAATTCTTCGCTCCATATGCCTGTTGCAGTATGTTTGAAAAGCTTTGGTTTACCTTATATAAAAAATAAATCTAGCTGTTAATCTTTAAGGCCAAGGTGTTACATGAAAGAAGTGCTAAAGGCCATACTGGACAGCCAGAAAGGAGCACCCCTGTCTCTGATAATATTCATATGACGTGGACCAAAGAGAAGTTTATGTCTGAGAGAAACCGTCAGCGTGAGGCCAACGCAGCTGTACGGGACCTTTTTAACATGAAACCGTAAGTAGCCTGCAGTAATTAGGAAACTGTTTGACTTATAAGATACAGTATATAGAAATATTTTGTATTCGTAACTAAGACTGTCTTTTTTTTCTTGTTTCCTCACGTATAGAGAGTGGGAACATCTGTAAGTCACATGCTATTTTATTTAAGCTGTATTCATGTGATGTGTGAATGTGAATTTCAGTACATGAGTTTGCGTTTTCCCTGTATTATTAACGGTGTTTAACTTTTCAAATGGACAGTATAATGTTTATATGTTTTCTGTTTAATGTAAGAACACAAAGCAATTTAGAGTTGATAATAGAATGTACATTTCTGTCTCACAGAAACCAGTCTAATGTAAGGAGAATGCACACTGCTGTCAAACTGAATGAAGCTGTGGTCAGCAAATCCAAGGACTCTCATCTCGTCTTACTGAATATGCCTGGACCACCGAAAAACAAGGATGGTGATGAGAACTGTATCCTTTTTACATGGAATGAATCACATTTCACATTTATAAACAGGAAGGATGCATGCTTAAATTGTGCTATAGTTACACAACAGCGAAATGATCTTATTTGCAGTAACACTTTCCCTTTCATGTTCTAATGGTTTTCCATTGTTTTTGTATAGAATCAGGTATTATTTAGTAGAATTTATACTGCTCAAAAAATAGGGGATATTTCATTAAGGGATGTCTCATTTTAAAATGTCCCTTAATTTTTATGACCAATATATATGGTTACAGATACAGTTAGTATACAGGTAACATGGGTACAAACAAATATGAGTAACTTGTACAAAAACGTCTCTAGACACATCGGTGAGTTAGAACAGTCTCTAGTCCAAGCGTGAGGTAATAAGTCATTGAGCATATTACCAGTAGCTATATATGTATGCCTGTGCGCGCGCACACACACAAACGCACAAATGATAGACTTCCACTCATAAACCCCCCATCTCTACTCGCGTATCCACAACGTTGATTAGCTGTTAATATTAAGAGAGATTTTATTCTCTACAATAATTGATTATATTTTAAAAACCTCTGTTGTTAAAGTGAACGGATGTTTATCTGTTTGGTGTTGTTGCTTGCATCATAATCTAAACCTGCAAAGAACAGGAGCCCTGCTTGCAGTTCTTACATCATTCAGTACACACAGTTCTTGTATTTATACATAACATGACTTCTTTGGTGGTTATTAATGAATGTTGACACTAACTGGAACTGCACTAGATTGTAAGTGTCACTTATGACTGTTTGCTCCTTGACAAGCTGTTTCCCAGACATGGAGTTTTTGGAGGTATTGATGGAAGGTTTGGAGAAGGTTCTGCTCGTACGAGGTGGAGGCAGAGAGGTCATCACCATCTACTCTTAGGATCATCTCCATGGAGAGTGAAGCAACAGTCGAAACATTCCCAGGGATGGCAAAGGACAGACAATGATTTAAATATGTAACCAAATTTTAATTTTATATAGTTTTACCTTTTTTAACATGGCAAACTATCCAGTTAGTTCCAAGTGCCTTGTCTGGCCAGATCTGACTAATTGGATAGGTGGCTATGCTTTTAAATTGGCTTCAAATTGTCTTAATATGGCTTTGCCAGTGACATGGTGCTCATAGTGCTGCCTCCATGCTTACTTTTATGCCAATACCAGAAGAAACATTCAGGTTAATAGATACTGCCCTGATGGACTATTGGGACCATGACCAACTTTGCACTATTTTTTTTTTTATAGAAACCAATTCTAAAAGTAATTGTTTTAGCCATGGATCAAAGGATGAGCAGAGTAAATCAACCTATTTCACCAAACAATGTAGGGCGTAAGGCAGGAATAACCTCGGACTGGGTGCCAGTCCATCATAGGACACATACATTCACACACTGATACAGTCACTCACATACTTTGGCGACACCAATTAGTCGAGCACCAATGTTTCTGGATAGTGGAAGGAAACCAGAGTACCCGGAGAAAACCCACGCAAAGATGGGGAGGACATGCAGCTCCACACAGAAATGACCCAGACCACCCCGCCTGGGGTTTGAACCCAGGACCTTCTTACTGTGAGACGCCAGTGCCACCCACTAAACCTCTGTGTCACCACATACACAGACCTATGCAGTTAAATTGACATTTTCATCTCATTGTACTGTTTAGCAGTATTGGTATGCTCAAAGTTAATAAGTCTCAGGCAGCAGATGGATTACTGCTATTTTTTACTCATTTCCAATATCCAGCCTTTGTGGATTGTATTTAGGTATTTTTTTAGGACGGACCGTGCTGTTGTGTGTTGGAGACCGATACTAAATGGAATACAGTTTCTTAATTCCTGTGCTGCTATTTAAATGGACTACTGTTTCTATGTATTTGACCTCAAAGTGGGTGATTTTCTTGTAAATATAATTCCTCTTTTCAGTTAAGACTCTTAAAACATGTTGCGCTGGTAGATTTAGGATGATAAAGACTGGATGATGTACACATCCTATTTTGTGGATGCATATTCTGTGTGAAGCGTGCTGTAAGGACTGTATTTACACATCTCCTCCATCACTTTGTGTACTTAAGGAAGACATTTCAATTTATAATTCTCTTCCAAATGATCAAATACAGGACCTGTAACAGACCAATCTGTACATAAAAAAGGACATCAGAATTTAAAGTTGTATTACTTTTGTTTTGTAGGAGTCAACTTCAAAATATTTTATGAATAACACTATTAATACTGTAAACTCCACTTCAGCTCTTTAGTTCTGCATTATGGACAGATTGCAGTAAATTGTAGTTAGATTGCAGTGAACAGTGTTAGAAGAAGGCTGTAAATCAGACGATGTAAAACTTTTTTAAGTAAAGACTATTTGTACAAATGAGCAGTTGAATTGTTTCCATTTACTGTGAAGTACAGATTTTGGACATTAGAGTTATGACATCTGTTTGATTTGTTTGTGGTTATAGACGTTCGTTAGAAAACAATGTAACGTTGAGCAAAGCGAAACGTGCACCGTCTGTTCCTATACGGTAATCCCTGTATATTTTGAAAACATTTCTTTTTGTAACTATAACTAATCTAACTATCTAATAACTAATATTTGTCCAAGATCTGTTTAAGATGGTGTTTACTCTTTTAAAATCATATAATAGTATAGATTGATCACTCTTAATTGTCCCTAGATGTAAATGATACAATGCACCCAGTGTTCTTTAGATTAGCTATTAACTATAAAGGTCCACTGCAATCCTTATTAATATAAAGTGGTTACCGAAGATGACTTTGGTGATTATATTCATAGTTCAAATATGACTGAATCCAATCAAGGAAGGGTTGAGAATTTGAAGACTAAGAAAAGCTAAAAGGAACACAGAAGTATGTGTCACGGTAAAGCAGGGATCACAGTTCTATATTTTATTTGGATAAGTGTGAAATGACTGCTGTCTAGCCGAAGTTGGGATATTACACTGAAAACAAGACGTGCTGCTGTACAGTATAATGCATCAGATGAAGAACTGCTGTGCACATTTGCCAGGAGAACATTACACTAGTGTGCTTTTGATTTGAACAGACTGGGTGACCTCGCTGGAATATTCTGTATAACCGGGTCAGATTAACGATATGACCCAAGAAAGCCAGGACTCCCAAGGTTTCATTTGTTTTCAGAGTGCATGATGGAGTACTTTTACAGGGAGATCTTGAGGCGGGTCTGTTGTGTGTTTCTGCTTTCTACAGTTTCCTGGCCTAAACCTCTTTGAGAATTTATGGGGGCACTTGAAGACTGAGAAAGCCATGCTTTTAGTAACATCACAAGATGCTTTTTGGAATATTGTAAAATCATGCTATAACGCAGACCATCTGATTTTTGCACAAATGTGTGGAGCTTGAGTGCATGCTGCCATCACAGTAAAAGGAGAAACAGTTTTGGAAGTTTGTACTATTGTTTTCACTTAGATTGTTATGGTGATTGTAATATGGTATATGTGTTAAACATTGCATTGATTGGTGATAAGAAATAGTTTCTTAAATGGTCTCAGACTTTTGTCCCTCGTGAGAATTTTCTCTTTACGTTATTTAATCACTGGTTCGTTTCACTACATTTTCAAATCACTGTTTTTTTTTTGTTTTTTTTTACTTACAAAATAATTGTAATTATTATTACCACATGGAGGACAATATGAATGGAATCCAAATATTATCTCGAGAGTACATATTTTGCCAGTTAAATGTAATCTTGTTACTTTCCTTAAATAGCTACACTTTAAAACAACTCATGGTTTTTCAACTCATTATGTAAATATAATGAAATGTTTGTGATTAGTGTATGCCCTGTGGTATTGTCATTTAACACCTTTAAGCATATAAGACTTTTATAAAGCATATAAGACTTTTGTAAATCCCATGACTAGAAGTTGTAAGCCATTAATATCAAGACATTTTTAAATATTTTGATTGAAATTAATAAATTGGTCACAGAAAAATAATTTGCATTACCTACAGGAAGATCGCAGTACTCTGTGATTAACGATTTAGAGTATTAACAAAAGAGACTGATGGTATTCATAACAATTCATCAGACAATGGATTTAGATGAAGACCGTCTTTCTCTGCTTGCTTTTCTCCTGATAGTGTGAGACCTGTACAAGAGAAAAGAGTCGTATTACATTTATAGTAAATCATATAATTAGAAAGGTTTGATTTACAGAAACAAGGAGGGGGTGGCCAGGTAGGGGCTAGATACCAGGTCTCAGGGCCTGTCACATGATTAAGCGTTGCATTAGGCATACTATCATTGTGCTTTAAATCTCATTTTCCTTAGATCACGTTTATTGCTTGACCCGTGAAGGATCTTTGGTTACGGGATCTATCTGAACTGCTTATTCACTATTTCCTACATACTATACCAAGCACTGTTAGGCTATAAACAGAACAGAACTGATGAGTGTACAAATAACGGAGAAATTTGGAGAAATGTTCAAACAAATCTTAAACAAAATGTAGCTTTTGACAACTCCTAAGTCATTTAATTCTGTCTGAGTTGAGGATAAACAGAGGGGGGTAACCATACATTGAGGGTTCATGCATTGTGGCATCTATCTGCCTCATTTAAGCTCCAGGTCTTTGGTGGCATCAGTACTGGCAACTGTCATCATGTGGCATTGGTCTCATTAAATAGATTTCTTATTTTAGTAGAGAAGCCATATTCATTGGTCAGAGAGAAGGAACAGTTCATGACGTGACACTTCCTGCTGTAACACTGCATTGACTTACATGTACCTCTGACCCAAGTGCTCAGATTGACTGCACAACAATTGTGCATTTTCGAACCTTAAGCATTCTCGCCACAAATGATAACTTGTTGTTGCAACATTCATGAGACGTCTTCCTCTAGACAATATTATTGTTAAACTTACTCCATATGCTACTGCCTAAAGAACATGCCTGTCGACATGCGTCTAAATAGCATCTGTAAATGTGAGCAGATATTATAGTCTGTCTGCTTACATCTGTTCTGTCTAAGACAACATTTCCATAGTACGTCCAGGCATTATTGGACTGACAAAACAGTTTGTGGGGCATTTACTAGTGGGCTTAAAATGTGATGGGAAATAGTAAGTTATATCTGCAAAATGGTTCATGATCGACAGCCCAGAACTCATTAAATACATCCCAACATGTTCAGGAAGCAAAATCTTTCTGTTTTGTGTAATATTTAACATTGTTCACTGTTTTTAAGTCATGGCAGTCGGCAATATATTTTTATGCGCAATACAGGCCATCACTTACCTTGGAAGATGCTTGGTTCTTGAGATACTTGATAAAATCAAGAACAGTATTCCAATAAACGCAGCCAGAGTTATCCAGAATATTATAACAATAGAATCTACAGGAGAGAGAGAGCAGGTCATTAGGTTATATATCACTGCCATTATTGGCTGTGTTAAATTAGAACACTTGTCCGTTTGAGTAAACTCACATCTGTTAAGTGTGAGTCTACTGGCATCCACGACCACTGGATCCATGTAATCATAATAATACTCATACATCCATTCATACGCTGAAGAGTTAGCAGACTTCTCCATCGTCAGTAGGTTTAGTGAGCGTGACTCCGAAAAAGTCTATTTGTGTTCTGTTAAAGCCTTGACCTATGAAACCACAACAAGCCTCACTAATCAAGGACCGGAGTTGAAGGATGAGACCTAGCAGGGGGAAATGACACATCTCCCAGCTAACTGTTCTACTGAGACAAAAAGTATGTAGAACACCTGGGTCAAAGATGTAGACACCTGACCAAATTGAATACTGATACTGTATATTAAGCTTTTAATTGTCCTAACAACTAAAAACCCGTCAGAAAATTTGCAAGAACCACGGAAAAGCACTCCTGAAACCTGTCTTGTGCATGAATATAAAATCAATGTATACAATCCTATTTAAGTATTTAATAGGAAACTCAGACTAACATGTTTGTGTGTTGATTTTTTCAAAAATAAATTTTTGGTCTATATTTTTAAAGTTATAAGTCGGTTGGCAATCTGCCAGTTCACCACACTGATGTTTTGGCCTGGTCCATTTAAACAGTAGAAAAAAAGATTTTGGTCTCATATCAAACACAAATGAACTGCAAATCATTTGTTAAATGACTTGTCAGCTTTTTAAAAGTGGATCATCATTAATTGTCCTCATCACTATGCGCATCAGTGGCCACTTTAGCGACACAAGCACAAGGTTATATCTATACACAAGAACTATATTTATTTATTTACTATAATATAAGTCCACTTACAATAACCAGTTAGCCTAACATGCAAGTACTTGGGATTCCACACAGAAAGGACCCAGGTGTGGTGAGGCTGTGGTGCTAGCCACCGTGCTCAAGAGTTTAAATGATTTTTCATTTATGTTCATATTCATTAAAAATGACTGATAAATGCATTTCTTATCTTTATTTCAAAGTCTAATGCCGTGTTCTGCTAGTGTACACTAGGTGGGGGTAACGAAGCTGACCATTTGTTGTCATCTACGAAGAAGACAAAAATCAACACCAATAATACGACAAACACTTCCCCTATACACTTGGAGTAGGCAGAGGCCATGTTGGGGGTAGGGCACTTGCCATTTCCGGATCCCCGCTTAACAAAACGGGAGGGACTAATCGAAGTGAACGTTGGTTTCTTATTTGTTGGATTGGAACACGCTCTGTGTTTAAAACTATGTACCGCCCTATCAGATGTCGTTGCAACGATTTTAGTTTTCATCTGTGGACATTTGTGATTTTAAACGTTGCTATAATTCTCCGACTTTCTTTAACGAACGAGACAGTTTTATTGTATGCCGAGTGGTGAACAGCCTGATTACATTTTATGCACTTGTTATCCCGGTAAACGGACTAAAAGTTGAGTTTTGTGTTGGACTTTAGACAGGGCTGTTAGTTTGAAGTTTGTTT
>JAUZST010013990.1:0-10785 GCA_034779995.1 Parotocinclus haroldoi
CTTGCTCAAGGACCCAACTGTGGCAACTTGGCAGAGGTGGGACTTGAACCCTGGACCTTCTGGTCCAGAGTCCAGTATCTTAACCGCTAGGCTACCACAGTCACATTAGCTACTGCAACCAATAAAGGCAAACTGCACTGGCTACAAATCATGCTGCTGACTAACAAATTAGAGTAAAACCATTATATTGTATCAAATTATTCATGCACGCTGGTTATTTATAGTGGCAGAGTGGCTGCCTCACAGCTTCCTGGCTTCATCTGTGTAAAGTTTGCATGTTCCCCAAATGAAACCCTCTTAGGGTTTTCTTTGAGTACTCTGGTTTCCTTTAGCCATTTGTTGCGTATAAACAAATAAGTTTGTAAACCCTTTGGAAGTAAAGTTAATTATACTGAGCATAACCACCTCAAGTATTAATACTGGACAAACTCATTTTCCTAAGTGAATAATAAACGTAAATATAATTTTCATAAAATGTCTTACTTGCTCCATAAAGACTTACAAGGTAATATGTTTTACTGTATATGCACTATGGCCTGTTTTGGAATAAATCATAAAAATTATAAATAGAAATCTAACGTGTTTTAAGTGCAGTATAATCAAAATACTAAAACAAAATGGTTTCTATGGAAGGACATTACTTGGAATTTAACGATTAGTCTTAGTGATATTATTATGTGACAGACTACATATGATGTGTTATTTGAGACTACTTGTCTAATACATAGTATGTGGTTGATAACACAGCTACAGAACTCACATTCAGAAATGGTGACATTAAAAAAAGTAGTTTCTAAATATTTCTAATTCTGAACAGTGCAATCAGGAACCTTTAATCTGACTGTACACCTGATTACCGGACATACTGGTGTGACCATGCAGTGTTCTGAAACTTTGTGATATACTTAAATGGTAGATCAGTGCCAAGAGACATTTTACACGTAGGAAATTTCAAAGCTAAGGGATGAAGTATAAGATATACACAAGGACTTATTCTCTCAAAGTTCACATCATAATTCACACTGACAAAATGACTTGATTGACAGATGTTAAACGTGAAACAGCTGCAAATGGCACTTTAATAATTGAGGCTTGGGACTAAATAATTGAAATTGAAGTATATTGTGGAAAGAGAAGCTTGGTGAGTATGCTGTTTTTCTACAGATATGCTTCCATATCTCAAATTAATTTTTAATCTACAATAGACGACAGGTGGAAATATTTAAGCACACTAGAATTATATTTATTTTTATTTTAAAAAATCAAATATCATTGAGGCCATGCACAAAGACAAAGGCTACAAATTGACAAGCTGTGATATAAGATACATTGCATGGCCAAAACTTTGCGGCTTCCCCAACAAATTACTGAGTACTGCAACCATATTCACTGCAACTTTCTTCGCTGCCTTCCTAAAATAAAAAAACCTTCAGAAGAAGGTTGCTAAAGCTTATATCCTTACATCTAATTTCTGTCCACAGACTTTTGTATATATATTATAACTATGTTACAGAGATGAGACCAACTTAAATAAACCTCATTTTTTTGCCCAGTGTTTTGTTCGTGCTATTCTGTTAAATTGTATTCATATTTTTATTGTGGCCTGTGTTTATTGTCTTTTTGCTCCCTATTGTCAGGTTCAAATCCATGGCATGTTAAGCCAGCACACCCACAAGAGTCGTGCATGACTAGATAAGAGAGACATCTTGTCTTCTAATGGAAAAATAGTGTAAGCTGTTTCTGTTCCATGGTGACAATTTGGCACTCATTTTAATAGAAATCTCATTCGGCTTTCAGGCTTGATAAGACACACACTCATGCTGAATGACTTTTGGGAAGGCTATGTGCCGTTATGTAGAGAAACAGATCACAATTTACATATTCATTGCTCCTTACTGTACAAGATAAGCATGTGGATCAATTGGGCAGAAAATCTGGGTGAGCTTTACTTGTTTATCATAATCATATGAATTCTGATTTACCTTGCACCTATCACATTTAATTGGCACCTGTCCAGCATATTTTTGAGCATTTTTTTTCTAGAATGGCTCAGGCCTACTCTTGAGGATCAAGAGCTTTGCAGATTGCGAGAAGGAAGAAGAATGTGGAAAAGTTCAGTCTCTTTGCATTACAGAATGTTGCTTTGTATCCTGTCTGCTTCCAGTAAGTTGTTAGTTTTAGCCTAGATCGTTGGTCAAGAAAGAAAAATTGTGATATGATTTATGGTCTGTTCCCTGTCAACCAAGTACACAATAGTACTATGAAATTTGACAGTAGAACCACGAAGTGGTGAAATTACCATCAAATGTAGATAGCAGAACTGTGAACTTTATAGTCAAACTGTGAAAGTTCATATTAAAACTGTCTGGGTTTTCTCCAGGTACTCTGGTTTCCTCCCATATTCCAAAGGTTTCTTGTGTGTCCTGCTCATTTAATTTATGTTTAGACAACAAAAATAAATAAAGTCAGTCTGTAAAGTATGTATCTCCATATTTATACATATGTACATATAGGCCACACCACACTGAAGTGGATAACCTTTTAGGGAAAATCAGTGAATTACCATAACTGTTGGCAAACTGTGATAGCCTGGTAGCGACGTTACTGGACTATAGATCAGAAGATTCAGGATTCGAATCCCACCTCTGCCAAGCTGTCTTTATTGGGTCCTTGAGTACGGCCCTTAACCCACAGTTGCTTGGATTGTTAAACTGTATCACTTGTAAGTTACTCTGGATAAGAGTGTCTGCTGTAAATATAACCTTGGTGGAATACATTGGTGAAAGTGTGAAGCTGTGAGTCAAGCAAAAACAACAGAAAAATTGTGCACAATGGCATATTATTAAAGAATTTGCACAACATGACCACTGTATATGTACATGGTGTTACACTGTGCATATCCCGAGCTGTGAATGCTCGGGTTTCTTTCATTCTGTATCAGGCTTTAATGGGAAAGCAAGGAATATCAAGCTCAGTGATAAGACTCCTGCTCCCTATGATACCATGAATGCTTTCTCTATGGAATGGAAAATGCTTCTGGCTGTCTCTCCCTTGAGCACAATAAATTCTTCCAATCCTGAAGAGAGTTCAAAGCAGATAGAGAGTTCAGTGTGTCTGCTTAACTTAGAGAAAGTTCAGTGAAGAAGAGAAAGGGAAGTGGAATATGCTAAGGAAAAGTTGCATCATATGCTTTCTTCAGTACGCATCCTTAACACAGACTCCCATACAGTTATAAAGATTACTGGTGGAATGGAAGTTTAGCTGTAGCTTTGCTCTAATGTAACTTTATTCTCCACCCCTAATCATTGTGGGAAACAAGGTATATCAAAACTAGCACACAACAGTTTGCGGTTCTAATTGGCTTTCGTGTGTGGGAGAGAAGATCAGTTTCACAGTAATTAAAGTCTGTGAGCAAAGGCTGACAGAGATAGAGGCAAGAAAAGGAAGAGCTAAAACGAGAGCACAGACCATGAAAGAGTAGGGCGAATCCAGTGAGCATAGAGGCATAGACATTAATGGGATGTCTAGATATAGGGCAGAGCAGAGTTATTATGTCTTTTCAAGGATGTATTGTGGTCCTATAAAGGCTGGTCACTCTTAATATGATTTTAAAATAGCTCATGGAATGGTGGTTAGGTCTGTGGCCTAGTAATTGGAACGAGGTTATAACCCCAAAATGCTCAGCTTAATTGTAAGACAAGCTGGAGAAGGGCAGCTGCTAAATGCTGTAAATGTGAAATATTATATATATAATACTATATATATAGTACTGTTTAATATTTTATGGTTTTATAAGCATATTCTCTATTTTATTACTTTTATTATTATTATGTTATTACTATTCTTTATAATACTTATTCACTCGTTCATTGTCTTCTAATTCACATGGGGTCACAGGACAGCCAGTTCCCACCTGGGCACAAGGGCGGGAACAACCCTAGATGGGGTGGTAATCCATCATAGGGCACACACACAGTCACACACTAAGATCAACTTTAGAGACATCAGTTACCCTAACATGCATGTCTTTGGACTCTGGGAGGAAACCGGAGTATCCGGAGTAAACCCACGCAGAGACGGGGAGGACATGAAGACTCCACACAGAAATGATAATACTGATTCTCTAATTTATTATAAACCATATTGTTGTATTTATTTTATTTGTTATATTTCCTTTAAATATGGTCTCTATATAAATGTTTATATGGTTTGTCCATGTTTTTAACTATTATGATTTATTAATTCACTTTGTTTATCCGGTTGATTCTAGTCAGGGTTGTGGATGCCTAGTGAGTGGCACAAGGTAGGAACAACCCTAGAAAGGGCTACAAACTATCGTAGGACACACACACACACACACACACACACACACACACACACACACACATACACACACACATACACATTTACACACTAAGAGCTATTTGGAAAAAACAATTAACCTAACATGGTTTTGGAATGTGGGAGGAAACCACAATAACTGGAGAAAGTCCATTCAGACATGTGGAGAATATGCAAATGTAATCAGTTTCAGCTGCTTTGGTGTTAATGAAATTAACAATATGTGCACCAGCGGACCAAAGAATGAGACAATCTCGAGTTAAGAGTTAATAGGTGGAGGTATCAAAAGGTATCCGTGACAGTTGGTCTTTATAAGCAGAGGATGACACAGAGGATATGGGCAAAAAGGAAGTAGCTTTTATTGCCTTCCAGCCAATGAACACCCAAGTGCGATATTTACAGTGTAAATAATAAATGAGAAATAAACTATCATGAGGTCAAAGAAACAAAACAAAAATAGTTAACACCGCATATCTCACCACACTGAGACTGAGGCCTAACATCACACAACAGGTCTGTTTACTTCACTGGCCGCCCTAAGAATGGCAAAAACAACACTTTTACAGAGCTCAACCATTCTTGCCCTCAGCGGACCAAACCACGTACACAGGTGAAAACAGAATATAAACAACACTGGCAATACAAATCTTACTAGATAATACAAATGGACTGCAATATCAAAAGAGGAGAAAAAATAAACCCTCCTGACACAGGAAAGCTAAGTAAACATGACTACGCAACCATGAAATAATAACTAGACACAATACACAAAATCACATTATTTGGGTGCCACCATTGGGCAAACTGCACGCACCAACAAGGAATTTAGGCATAATAGCCCTGCAGTGAAGGTGTGCACTCCCTTAACACCACGCTGAAGAACGTGAATCTTTTCTTTGTTACTCACTTTCTTACTCCTGTAACTTCATACAACCATACAATAAAGTCTAATCATTCAAAATAGATTTGGGTCTGTAGATTCATTTGTGTAGACTTTGTGTAGACCCGTATAAAGACAGTTTTCAATAGTTTTGCAATTGGCTAGGGTTAACGTGACTATTACTGTGGTGCTGTTTCTGGATCCTCCACCAGCCCCCGACCCTTCACTCGTTCCCAATCACCATCATATTGATCACACACACTTTACCACACATCATTACCACACATCTTAAAGTCTCCCCATTCACGGTTACTGCTAAGTCTCTTGGTTTACACTCTCGACACGAAGCACTTCTTCAAAAGATCTGACTTTAGGAAATCCTTGGATAGTGACTTTTACTTTTTAAGGAGGGGTAAAGAAGTGATGACCTCTAACTGTTTATACTGGGTAGTGGTTGAAGGACCACTTTGGAAACTAGTGGACACGATCTCCTATCAGGAGGCAGTTCCAGGGATCTCTGGGGGGTTGGAGCCCATCCCGATGGCTATATCTACTATCGTGGTTGGAACTCTTAGTAATGTTAATGTTGCTGGGGTGGGTGGTATTCAACCAGAAATGTAAACTCAGTGG
The DNA here is from genome assembly GCA_034779995.1 of Parotocinclus haroldoi. NCBI lineage: Eukaryota > Metazoa > Chordata > Actinopteri > Siluriformes > Loricariidae > Parotocinclus > Parotocinclus haroldoi. Next base: position 5,852 of record JAUZST010013990.1, read on the forward strand.
ACATGATTGGGATTGTGTGGTCAACACATCTCTTCAATGCCTCGAGGAAACTGGGAGACTTGTCTTTGGATAGGCAAACAGGGGTATTAGTTCCCATTTTAAAAAACGGACAGCAGGAATTTTACTCGATTATGTCTATGCCTATGTCTGGGTGCTAAAGAATAGGTTTAGTTTGATAGCTTCATACTCCATTTCTGGATTGTTTATTATCGCCCAACTTACCTTTGTTGACCTACGCTACATTCCTCGACCACGCCTCTTCTCGTCTTGCACTTTGGACTTGTTAAGTATCCTATTGTGTACCAAACCTGGACTGTCTGACCTTGATTTCTGCCTGTCATCACTAATAAAGCTCCTGTGTTTCTGCAACGCTGTGTTTGCCTCTGATATTTCCACACCGTGTAACGGATGGTCTCAGGAGGCATATCCCTGGAATGAGGAACATACCTCTACAGGCTAAACAGCGGCACACTGACTGCTATTTGGTATCAGAATGAAAACCTTGGAAACCCATTGTTAGACCCTACACTGTTGCAGTGGGTCCCTCGAGTATGCAGGCAGTTCTTGGAAGATGAAGGAATTGATACCATGGAGCCCCACTCGTCTGACCTAAATCCAGTAGATCACCTCTGAGACAATATGAGACAATACTCCTGTCAGGAGGCAGTTCCATGGGTCCATCCCACTGGCTATATCTACTATAGTGGTTAGTACCCTGAGTAATGTTAATGTTGCTGGGGTGGGTGGTATTCAACCAGAGACGTAAACTCAGTCGACATGGTTGGGATTGTGTGGTTAACACATCTCTTCAGTGCCTCAAGGAAACTGGGAGAAGTATCTTTGGACTGACAAACTGGGTTATTAGTTCCCATTTAAAAATGGACAACATGAATTGTACTCAATTACTCAATTGTACTCTATGCCTGGATGCTATAGAATGGGTTTGGTTGTAGTTAGCTGAATGTAGTATTCAGAAGGAACAGTGTTGAGTTCCACCCAGGAGTGTGATTTTAAATGATTTACAGCACTTATGTGTAGAAAAAGGCGAACAAACAAATAACAAATTATATAACAGCGTAACAAATTTTCAATACAAAATTTCAACCAAACACTTCTTCTGGATAATGTCACATCATTTAGCTTCTTACTGGTACCATAACAAAGACCTTAAGGCTCAGAAGCCATGTCATCTTTAAAAATGTTTCAAATTTTCATTACGCCATTTACTTGTTTAAGCAATCATAACGAAAAGCTTGATTTTATCTAAAGACCTTAGCCAGAAGATTAAGATGTGCAAGCCCAGACAGTGCTGCGGTAAAATCCTTCACTTTGTAAACACTGATATTTCTTTCATTTTTGGAGGAGGAGACAGATATCTTAACGAGATATTTTTCCTGCTGCTGGTGGAGTCGATTAAAAGCTTTAATCAGCGAGTCAGTGAATATAATTAAACCCATGGGATCTGAGTGGAATTTACACTAATTAAAAGCACTTGCTGCACGCATTGCCAAAGACATCACCATGCCTGCCAGATACAAATGTACACATAAAAAAAAATCTGAAAATACAATACGCTGAAAATACTGTAATGTAATAAACTTACTTTCTAAGTATAAGTACACAATTCTGCAAGAGTTAGCTTATCCTAATCTCAGAGCTATCTTAACCTGCATGAACAAGACATAACCTTTAAATTCTTGCACACTTTGGCTGTCAGTAATAGCAGGAAGTGCAGTCTAAACTTCTATTTCAGTGCACAAACACACTGGTGACATTTCAGGCCAGAGCTACGCCTTTGTTCTACCTGTGTGCAAGTGCGTGTGTGGGTGCTATAACACTTGGTCTGTCAGAATTAAAACTGCAGAAAGCCTGGGCCATTCTCCTCTTCATGCTTGCCCCATTAGTGGCTGACATTTGATGTCGACGAGGCAATCCAGAAGCATTGATCTGAAGAGGGAATAAGACAGAGAAAAAATATAAGAGAGAGAAAAGTGAAGAAAGGGGAAGATCAATAGTGTGTGTGTGGAGTCTTGGTGATAGTGGGTGAGAAGGTATGGCTAAGATCTGAGAGAAAAGAGGAGAAAGAGACTAAATGCTTGGGTGGCTTTACAAGTCCACCTGGCAAACCTCAACAGCGCTAATGTCAGCTGAGAGGTGAGAAAGAGGGTGATAGAAAGAATCGTCTAGCACAAACACGTGATCCAATCAATGATCATTTAATAATACACAATGGCCACAAAACTGAAAAGATGGGTTACCATGGCAACATACTAGAGCATGGAAAATGCCAGAGCTGTATGCATGTTTAAGGATGTGCGAGTCCATGATTATGCTTTATGATCAGTCGATTTGCTTCATTTCTCAGATCAGATTTACAATTCTCAGAACTGTTTGTTGAGTTCCCACATCGCCTTGTCACTTATGCACATCATAATAGCATTTCTTATTGTGTTTCACGTTTTGCAAATGCTTTGTACATTCATCCAAATGGTCAGGTACAATGGTCTGCTGGTGGATAGACTGCGTGGTGGAAGGCTGAAGGGAATAAACAACAGCAGAGGTAGAAGAGTCCATGCCCATAGTTTTGTCCCAGATTAAATAAGGGCAACAATTGTAAACCATGTTTTAAATCAAGGTCTTACAATGGCTGAAGCTTTTTCCCGGTTGGAGCCAAATATTGGAAAAACAGCTGTGTCTTCAATCGTTCAAACATTTCGTAGAGATTCACAGAGTGACATTGAAAACTTGTGAAAGCAACAAAGAAACATGGTGGCGAATTGGCATTTTGGAAATGTTTTCAACTTTATTTAAGTGCAATATGTCATTAAAAGTAAATTTTCATCATTCACACTCATTTGGTGCCGGCTACTTTTGAAACAAAATGCTAATTTATTTTTGTTATATGCTTGACACTGTATGTCATAAGAAAGCAAAGCTTTTGAAAAAATTTGTTGCGAAGAAGTGTAATCAGCACAGAACCTAACTTTTTCATGTTTTCCCTTGATTAAGTCTAAGACTCTTGTAAGTCTATTGGCTTTTCCAATGAATTCCAGTTAAACCATGAATGAACAATTGGAAATAAAATGAATAAAAATGGTTAGATAGTGAATATTCAGAAAATAAAATTCTTTGGCCATCCTTTCTTATGTAAAATATCCCTCTTTATAGTAGAATTTATAATTAGCTAGAAAGTAAGTGCTCTTACTTACTGATGAGGAAATTAGGTGGGTAGGTAGAACTATCTTTCACACTAGATTCCCTAAAAATGTTATGGTTCTGAGTACAGCCCCTCCTTTACGCAACCTTACGGGGCCATTATTGACCTGTTCAAACTTCAATGGTTGCCAGCATGGTGTGGTGTGTAGGCAGTGTGTTTCCTATTGAAAAACATTAAATATGGAATAGAATGTTAATAGATATAAAAAGATAGCTTGATAGACAGACAGACGGATATATAGATAGATCTCAGGCAGATGAGAAACAGAGCTTTTGTCAGAACTACACAAAGTTGTGAAATGTTTGGTGGAAAAGTAACATACCAGCTCTAAACCCTCATTTCAAATGAACTATGATGTTGTTAGTACTTTAGTCTGTATTTATCTGTAGTTATTTCTACATGAATAAAGATCCGACCACATTTGACAATTAATTGATGCAGAAATCAAGGTTATTCCAAAAAAACCCCATATTTTATGCAACTCTATTTTATCCAGTAAAAAAGGCTTTTTAAATCTGAAGCAAATCCTACATGAAAGCCTAAGACCAAATTTCTTGCTATGTTTAAATAATGTTTATGAGATATAGAAAAAAAATCTATTTAAATTCACAATAGAATAAAAAGTGAAATACCTCCTGAAGAGATGTAGAAGATTATTCAACTAAAAAAGTGGAATGACTTTTAACGCTTGCAGTAACTTGTGCTGTGTGTGAGCTACTGTGCTGAGAAAAGGAGCACATTAATTTTATCAGACAAATTTAGAATCAGCTAGATGAGCTGATTTGATTTGGCTTGATTAATTATACAGATGATATGATTGCAACTGATTTAAAAAGATATCATAATTGCAATTGATTAAACATAAATGTAAAAGATAACACGATTCGCTTAATGAAATCCCCAGCTGTGAGATACAACTCCTCTTGTTGCTTCATATAGTGTGAGTAAACTAAACCTAAGACCTGTTTTAGTTTTTCTCTTATATACGTTTCACCATTCTTACTGTCTGAAGGTAGGGTTTGCAAACACATGCTGCTTTGTGTGAATGCTTTAAAAACAATTTTGTAACAGAGCAAAGTAGCAAAGCAGATTATTTACATCCTAACTTGAACGCTTCAAATTACAAATAAACTTACTGATATATTAGCTATTTTTAATTGTTTTGCTTTGCTGCTGACCTAAACATGTAACTTTTGTTAACTAACCTGTTTCCATATTAACATGGTGCTATATACGGTTGCTCTGTTGGTGGCCTTTATCTGACTCCACTCTAGCACGTGACAATTTAGTGTTTTGCTGGCAATGGCAAAACGCAACTGTGTGCACAACACAACTCTTGTGCCCTGAAAATTGAAAATTCTGTAAACACAATTTTTCTTTAGTGCAGTTTACATAAAATCCACTCTTGCTTTTCACAGTGACGATTAACTATTACTGCCAGACTAACGACCTAACCTTTACTCACAGTCTTACATTGAATATTTTATTACATTTATTTATACATTTCTGTTTCAAATGACCCTTACGGAATGAATCATGCTTTACAGTCTCATCTGGAGGAGGTAACATTCCCCAATACGAAGCTGGTTCCTCTTAAGATTTTCTGTCCTTATTGGTCTAAGGGAGCGTTCCTTGCCACTCACAACTCTGGTTGCACTAAAGCTTTGCTACTATGGAGTGTAGACTCTGTTGTTTTGTAAAAAATAACTTGAGCCAG
>JAUZST010013991.1:0-10785 GCA_034779995.1 Parotocinclus haroldoi
GTGATAAGTGCTGCAAGGTAGGAGGGTGCAGGCCCATTTTTAGCTTTGTAAGCAAGCATCAGAGTTTTAAATCTGATTACAGCAGCTATAGGGAGCCAGTGGAGAGATCAGAGCAGTGGTGTGGTGTGTGGGAACATTGAACACAAGTCTTGCAGCTGAATTCTGGATCAGCTGTAGAGATCGGATAGCAGTCAGAGGAAGCCCCGCTAAGAGAGAGTTACAGTAATCCAGTCTTGAAACGACGAGGGACTGAAACAGAATCTGTGTTGCCTCTGTGAAAAGAAATTGACGAACGGGAACGGATCCTTCTGATGTTGTAAAGAAGGAAGCAACATGACCGAGAGACGTTAGCAATGTGGGTAGAAAAGGACAATTGGTTGTCCATAGTCACTCCCAGGTTGTGAGCCACGACAGAGGGGGAATTAAGTTGACCTGTCAATATTTAGTAATTCAGTATATAATGATATTCAACAGTTGTCATTAACTCTTTGAAACAATGTCACTGCATTTTAGTCAAACAGACTGCAGTTTCACAGTTTTAGAGTACTGCATTACACTGTTTTCTTACATACTTGATCAATACATTTGCAAATATTTTGCTTATATACACTGCTCAAAAAATGGAGGGAACACTCAAATAACACATCCTAGATCTGAATGAATGAATGAAATATTTTCATTGAATACTTTGTTTTGTACAAAGTTGAATGTACTGACAACAAAATCACACAACAATCATCAATGGAGGCCTGGCTTTGCAGTCACACACAAAATTAAAGTAAAAAAACACACTACAGGTTGATCTAACTTTGATGTAATGTCCTTAAAACAAGTCAAAATGAGGCTCAGTATTATGTGTGGCCTCCACGTGCCTGTATGACCCATCTACAACGCCTGGGCATGTTTCAGGCATCTCCAGACTGTCACGTGCTCAGTGTGAACGTGCTTTCAATCGTAAACAGCACAGGGCGCCAGTGGTGAATTTGTCGATCCTGTTGTTCTCTGGCAAATGCCAAGCGTCCTGCACGGTGTTGGGCTGTGAAATTACAATTTTTGCAGCTGAGCGGCCGTATTTTCTTACAGCGTGGAAAAATGAGACCAATGGTCTATTGTCAAATCTTAAACACTTTTAGTGTTAACTCACCTTCCCCCAACCCTCACCTTTAAAACTTCCCCCTTCCCTATAAGATGGTAGAACATTCACATGTCACATTTAGAACTTTTTAGAAACTGTAACACTCTTAGATCACACTTTTAACACTTTTAGATAATGAGTCCAACCTTTTTATTAATTCTACAAATGTATTGTATTACAGAACCAGTACGCGTTATGTTCATCTAATGCTGAATGTAGGTAAAAGCATGACACGATTATTAATATCATGAAGTAACTTAAGTTAATCGCGTCTCATGTTTTAAAAGCTTTATAGATACTTTATTTATTATTCATGGCATGTTGACACTCCCTAATCCTTGGGCATGTAAATACAGTTCTATAAAAATAGATAAAGTGTTTACAGCAAAGTCTGCTTATGTTATTTTATATACACATATAACGATATTAACATTGATCAGCAAAATAACCAAAAGCAGTGATGACGAAGAATTATATAAAATGTCTTGTCCCTTGACTGGTAGGTTAAGTGTTCATCATGTACAAACTTTAACGCTACCATACACGATGTATAAATCAAATAAAGTATTTTTATGCAATTCCTATACTCCCTTTGTTGTATAAAAAAGTAATCATTCTCTTAACTATTTAACTTTTATACACCTTAACCACTTACCCAAAAAAATGTTTTTATTACCAGGACAGACAAAGAAAAAGCCGAAGAAGCCGAATATCACGAGCAAATTCTACAGAGCAGTGCTTCAGAAGCTAACGTCGAGATCAACGAACAAGTCACCAAATTGTACAACAGTCAGTCACCCGATCGTTATACAGAAACTTAGACTGTTTAACACACTTCGGGTGAAGAAACCAATGAGACTTCACGGTGACGGTATGTGAGTGAGGGGTGGAAATAGGGTGTGATAATGAGTCGTAATAAGGACCAGGTGTGAGAGTTAATAAGCCGGCGAGCGTGAGCGTGGGTGTGGTCTGCTGAGCTGTGTGTCGGTGTGACAGTACCCCCCCCCAAAGGACCCGTGTGGGATGCGGGCCGTTTCGTGGGGGTTGTCTTCCGGGGGCGGCCGTGGCCTCGGGGGGGTAGGGCGGTCCATGTGAGTGGCGTGGAAGTCCCTGATGAGGAGAGGGTCAAAGATGTCCTTGGCATCCATCCAACATCGCTCCTTGGGTCCGTTCCACTCCCAGTCCAAGAGGTACTGCAGCTGCGAAGCACGCCTCCAGGAATCCAACAAGCAACGGACTGTGTAGGCTGAGGCACCGTCAACCTCCACTGGGGGTGGCTCGACCAGGGGAGAATCCGCCAGCGGACCAGGAACCCAGGATCTGAGGAGGGAAATGTGGAGGACCGGATGAGTGAGGAGGGAGAGAAAGACGGTAAGTGACAGGGTTAATTTGTTTCACTATTTTGAATGGCCCAATATATCTGGGGTGTAATTTGTTACTTCCCCGATCCCCTGGTTTGAAAGTCTCCTCTCGGCTGCGTCTTCGGTTCGCCTGGGTCTGGTACCTCCGGAGAGCCTGTGAGATCTGCTGATGACCTGGGATCAGACAGGGAGAAGATTCGCTTCTCTTAAACCAGGCGTCGACAGCTGGAGCATCCAAGGGGGAAGGGTCCCAAGGGGCGAAGGGGGGCTGGTAGCCCAGGATACACTGGAATGGGGTGAGCCCCGTTGAGTGGCGAAGGGAATTTTGGTTCATTTCAGCCCAGTGGAGGAAGCAAGCCCAGGATGGTACCCTGAAGTGAGACTGACGGATGCCCCCAACTTTTCCAGAAAAGTTCTCCAGACCGAGGAAGTAAACTGGGGGCCGAGTGGCTGGACTCTGGGATCCCGAATAGTGTGAAGATCCGCTGTGCAGTTCCGCCGTTTCAAATGCCGTAGGGAGCTTAGGGAGAGGAATAAACCTGACAGCCCGAGAAAAGTGGTCAATAATTGTGAGGATGGTGGTCATACCTTGGGAGGGAGGGAGGTCCGTCAGGAAGTCCAATGCCAGGTGGGACCAGGGGCGTTCTGGAATGGGCAAGGGGATGAGTCGCCCTGAAGGAAGGGTGTGGGGGGTCTTGCGCAGATAGAGCATGAGGCCACAAAAGCATGCACATTCCTGGCCATGGTCTCCCACCAATAACAGGACAACAGGAGTTGGTGTGTCCTGGTCTCACCTGGATGTCCTGAGTGCGGAGAGAGGTGAACCCAGGCGAGGAGACGGTCCCAGAATTGAGGGGGAACATACTTCTTGTCAGGAGGAACTCCTGGTGGGAGGCGTATTCTGGTCAGGACCTTTTTCAGTTCCTGTTCAAAGTCCCACTGTAGAGCCCTGACGAAGCAGGAGGCAGGGAGGATGGGTTCGGGGGAGTCTGTGGGGTCGGAGGAGGTCTCCAAACAGCAGGAAAGGGCGTCAGCCTTAATGTTAAGAGACGCGGTAAGAGATCCCCAGGACAAAACGGGTGAAAAATAGTGGCCAGCGGGCCTGACGGGGACTGAGGCGTTTGGCTGACTTGAGATACTCCAAGTTCTTGTGATCCAGGTAAGTTGTCACTCTGTGCAGGGCTCCCTCTAGCCAATGTCTCCACTCCTGCAATGACAGCTTTGTGGCCAGGAGCTCACGATCCCCCACATCGTAATTGCGTTCCACAGGGGTGAGCTTGTGAGACAGGAAAGCCGCAGGGTGTAGCTTGGAAGGTTCACCAAGCCGTTGTGAGAAAACCACCCCTATGCCGACGGCGGATGCATCCACCTCAACAATAAAAGGGGTCTGAGTGGGGTCTGAGTGTCCCAGTGTCTGAGTGGCTTGAGTAAAGGCTTTCTTTAGGTCTAGAAAGGCTTTTCCCATCACCAAGGGCCAGTGGAGTGTGCATGGATTTCCTCAAAGGAGGGCCGAGAGGGAAGCCGCGACCCGGCTAAAGTTTTGAATGAATCGACGATAAAAATTGGCAAATCCCAGGAAGCGTTGGAGGTCTTTCAGGGACCGGGGATGGGGCCAAGAAAGAACAGCGGAGACCTTGGTATCATCCATGGCAATCCTGACGGGGGAGAAAACGTAACCAAGGTAGGTCACCGACTACATGTGGAAACAGCACTTCTCTGCCTTTACCTTGAGCTGGTTGTCCCAGAGCCTTTGAAGAACCTGACGTACCTGTGAGATGTGTCAAAAGGTCGGGGGAGTAAACCAAGATGTCGTCCAGGTAGACTGTTACGAAACGCCCCAGCATGTCCCTGAGCATGTCATTCATGAATGCCTGGAAGACGGCCAGGGAATTGGCTAGCCTGAAAGGCATCACAAGGTATTCATAGTGTCCCTTGCTGGTGCTGAAGGCTGTCTTCCACTCATCCCCCTCCCTGATCCGAATCAGGTTGTACACGTTTTTGAGATCAATTTTGAGACCTCGGTAGTCAATGCAGGGTCTGAGGGATGAGTTGGCTTAGGGTACAAAGAAAAATCTGGCCGACAGGGGCAAATTGGAAGGGCGGATTAGGCCCAGTTGAAGGTATTCTGTAATGTATGCGTCCATAGCTGCCTCTTCCGCGGGTGCCAGAGGGTAAAGACGGCCCCTGGGGAGCGTGGCATCATCAAGAAGCTCAATGGCGCAGTCGTAGCGATGAGGAGGAAGGGTAGTAAGCGTGCATGAACCGAATACAGGGGCCAGATCCCGATAATCCTGTGGAACTTGGGGTGGCAGGGTCACTTCCTGTAGTGAGTTCAAATGTGATGGGGGAAGGACTAGGCAGTGCTGGAAGCAGTGAGGGGACCAGTGCGCAAGTTCCCTGGTGGACCAAGAGATCACTGGATCATGTATGTGGAGCCAGTGGAGGCCCAGAATCACAGGATAAGCGAGGTCGTCCAGCGGAAGGAGGGTGAAAAGACTCCTCATGAAAAATACCTGTGTATAGGCGGATCGGGTCAGTGGTGTGAGAAAGTAGGCCTGAGCCCAGGGGTTGACCGTTGGCTGCGGTTGTTCAATGGGCAGGGACGAACAAGGAATCTTCGCTACGGTGACCAGCTCTTCAGATATGAAGTTCCCCTGAGCTCCTGAGTCGATTAATACTAGAACCGGAAGGTCAGAGTCAGGGAGGAGCAGTGTCACCGGTAACATGAACGAGGTGCGAACATACGGTGTACTCACCTGGGGGGCGCTAGTGGAAGACCCAGTGCGAGTAGAGGAGGCCCTGAACGGCGGCGCCGGGTCACAGTCTCGCCTGCGGTGCTGGTTGGAGCCACAATACATACACAGACCCAGTGTGCTCTGACGTTGATGTTCCTCCGGTGACAAGTGGGTCCATGTGACCTCCATAGGCTCGGGAGGGGGGCTGGAGGTCCTCGGAATCAGCCATCGCCGATGGCCGAGCTCAAAAGTTGATCAAACTTAATGGCGAGCTCAATTAGTTTATCTAAGGACAGATCCGCATCCCGACCAGCCAGCTCCTGCTGGATATTGTCTCGGAGGCCTTGGCGGAAGGTGGGTTTAAGGGCCGCTTTGTTCCAGCCGCTCTGGGCCGTCAAGGTGCGAAAGCGGAGGGTACCGGCATGGTACCATAGCCTTGGCGTAGCTTCAGGAGTTGTTCTGAGGTGGAAAGACCGCCACATGGGTGCCACATTCCGGTAGAAAATTGTGTTTCCAACGCGTCTTTTCCGTAGCTGAGCATTCATGCAATTATCGCGCGATACAGGTATGTACTACTAGATTGTAAGATTAAAAGGTCTCCGAGCATGACGTCCACTTGAGAGAAAAGTGTAGCTATCGGGTAGTTTATGACTATGACTTTGGCAGCGTCGGCTATGTCGGTACCGTCAGGGTTAGTGATTTTACATGTTAGGTGCAGATATATGTTGTTTAAATCGAGATAATCTTCCCTGTTTCCAGCCACGAAAAAATCCAGAGAACCATTGTCCATCAGAGCCGAAAGTGGTGGTATTTCAACATAAGTGTGTTTTTTTATACTCGTTTGGGTATAAGGCAACGTGAAAATATCAAATTTCGGACTTGGTACACTCGTTAGATAGGTTGTGCAGAAATGCCAATTTCCTTGATCGTTAAAAAATGTTCAAACTTCTTTTCTGTGAATTGTAACGGAGCTTGTTGCGTCTCTTCTTGCTCTTTTTAACACAGCTATTGGTCCCAGAAGCCTTATGTCTTTTATTAGCGGTGACTAGGTGCCATCGTCCAGGGAGCCCTTTGGTTCTTTTACAGGTAATCACGACCAGTCCCGATCCATCTTGATTTTGTCACAAGGTTAGCAATCATATCGCTTACTATTCCTCTAGCCGCTGTTTTTAAATGAGTTATTGCTATTGCGAAACTCCCTTTGAGAAAAGGGACGGCCATTCTAAAAAGACCCTTGAACAAACCTCCTAGACCCGCCCCATTCCCGTTTCCGGCCTGGTGTATGCAATAGTCCACATAGTTTTGTGGATCCGTATACATTCTGTTTATCATAACCTTTTTAAAGACGGAAAGTATGTTTAGCGGATCGGAAATGTTTAGCTATAAACTTTCCGTATCGGAATTGTATATGTTTGTTCTGATCTGATTTTATGTCTATAGTTATATTGGTGATCAGTTTCCTGGTGATAGGAATGTAATGTGGCTTGTCATACGTGATAATGACAACCTTGTGGTTTTCACCCGTTATTCGTACGCATCTTAGTAAAGGTACAAAGCTATCTCCGACTCTTTCATGCTCTATAATATCCGGATAGACGTACATCGTGTAAAAACCCAGCATGAATGTCGGTGGGGTAGGGCGCTTCCTGTTTAATATAACTTAGCAGCATCATGAGATTCATTCCTTATATATAGGCTAAATTGCCGACAGCCTTTAGCATGTACGGTCTTTGCGTCAGCATAAATATTTTATATTTAACCAGGTGGTAAGTTAACTGTTGTTGTTGTTTCATCGTTTGGTTAATTTCATCGATTAATACTGTCATAGTTTGCTCATGTAATTCTACACACGTAGTAATGCCTTTTCAACCCCACGATAGTCTCGGTGATGTAAAATGTACATTCCTCGTCGGATAAGGACTACCAGTTTTGAATGTACTGCACCTCGACAAGGGAGACCTCCCATTCACCTTTCAAATCTATCGACCTGTTTAATTTAGTGGTACAGCAGGAGATTTTATTTTTAAACTTCAGACCACATACTGCAGGACGTCGACGTATTTTCTTGTATTGAAAGTGGTAAAATATCTCCAAAGGTTCTGTTAACCCTTTCGCACACGGACACTTTTTGCCCTGGGCAAGTAGCAAAGTGAACAATGCTATGTTTTTTCATTAAAGTTTGAAAGGTTTGAAGTTTACAAAAACTCTCTTTTACCTATTTGCTTAACAATAGCTCTCTGCAAGCTATCAACACCACCGTAAGACCCAGAACATGATGGGGTGTAATAAATGTTTTTTAACAAACGTTCAGTCATATTTGAGAGTTGAAAGAACAGGTACAAATTTTTATTCCCACAACCGTAGAACACTCGCAAGGTGAAAGGTGAAAGGTCTACATTGTTATCAATAAGAAAATTAAACATACTATAAATGACTTTATCCACGTTTACTTTCTTGTTTTTAAGTAATTTTAAAACACACCTATCGGTTACAAAGGTAAGAATACATAATATATGACTAGTCTTACACTCAAAAGTTCGATCAAACATACAGAATAATAACTGATTAACAAAGTCGTCTAAAGATTGCCCAGTATTTACAGATGGTAAAGACCCCCAAACATTATTAAATGATCGGACGTGACACATTAACTTTTCTAATATGTACACACTTTCGGTATCCTTTGACAAATTATTATCCTGGTCAGTTCTCAGATCAACAATTTTTCTAAGCGTTAAAGCGGTCTTACTTTACACTTTTCTCTGGGTTAGCGTGAATATGGCGCCCTCTGTTGTTTCCCATGTGTGCGGCGGGTCGGGATGATCTAACGATGCATGGAAGGTCCAGTAATCCGTGACGTCCTTATAGCCCTGTTCACCGCAGATTCTCTTTGGTGTCGTTTAGAACCGAGGCTCGTGCCTCCAGTCACTGACGGTTGCTTTGGCAATGCCCAGAATTTCAACGCTTTTGCCAATGCATACTTCATCCACAGGTTAAACAGTTTTTTCAGCAATCTACTGGTTTAAATGAAGATAGTACATTTCAGGTTTGAACAAACACTGGTGTTGAAGCTGACTCGGGTGATCGATGGCGCATCCATGACAGTTGTCTTTCAGATCATAATTTTGAGCAACAAATCACCGTTCAAAGCTTACAGGATAATCGTTCTGTTGACGCGTTAGTCGGTTTCGTCGCTCATTGGCAAATAGCTCATGTTCCTTTGTCCTAAGGCTTCTCCATCAACCGGTACGTGGTCTAGGCCGTAGGGTTGGGGGCGTTGGTGTGTTCCGTTGGGGTGTTCCATCGGGTTGACTCGTTTAGAAGAGCCTTAATTTTATTTAATTTATTTTCTTGATTTTCTCCATCTTGCTGAAGAGCTCATTGACTTTTTGAAAATGAGTTAGTAGATCCTTCCAGTTGCTTGGTTCGCACCTCACATCGCAATTTACCTTATCATCGTCCGCACAGTCTCTCGTAATGATCAGGTAAAGCTGTAGTGATACTCGCTTGTCTGATGTATATGATCCTGCGATCTGGTATGTATGATGCGGTCTTGTATGGCTTCTCCATTTACGCCTAAAGGGTACGGGCGAAAAGAAGTCCCTTTGAACGATGTATTCAAATATCTTGAGCAATTTCGAAACTTTTGCCAGTCAAACTGATCAAATTACACAATGCTAGTCTTGATGTTTTTAACTTGTTGTGTAGGAGTTGTGAATAGACTGATGGTCTCATTTTCCGCGTTAAAAGAAAATACAGCCGTGGAACTGTCACTCAGCTGCAAAAATTGTAATTTTTCTTTCATTTTTCCGCATCTTTGCAAAGCAGCGTGAACTTTTTTGGGGCATTTGTAAAGACATCCATTGTTTTTTCTGCTTTAAAGGTTTGACTGCATTTCCACTTTATATACCTCCAAACGTTTGTCACGCATGCACATAGTAATGTTTCCTATGATTGTGCACCTGTGTACCCAACAAAACGTCATTGATTATAATTAACAATGTTAAACAAAAATATCAACACATCTGACTACCTTATGTGACAGCTGGAAATGGCTGTGACGTTATGGTCATAACGCGTTGTGGGGCATCGTTACTTTCAAATCTGACACCTAACACATTTACTATGGGAAAAACAATCTTTCATCCTGATCCCAAACTCTAACCAGATAACACATATAGTGGATCATAATTTTTTCTTTTACGACCCTAAGACATTCCCTGTGGGAAAATAAATTATCTTTTACAATGCCTAAGACATTTCCTACGTAAACTTTTCCTACGGGTAGATCATTTACCTCATAAAACCTAATCGGATGGCAATATAATAACTAAACGGAGGTCACACACTTTATGATACCTACCCATCCACCCCACCCACCCCCTTCGCCTCGGGGGTGGGGGTAATAAAACTAGGGGGCGGGGCTTAGGGGAAATAAAACGGTCAAAATGAGTTTGACAAAAGGCACATAATAATCCTCTCTCACAATCTAGGCAAATTACAATTCAAATTACAATACAATGAATGTGCATTTTCTTGATTAATGACAAATCATAGAGTCATTAGCCAAATCAGCATCCGTCTGAGGCGTCCTTATTTGCCCTGTTGAATTTTTCTGTTTCTGTCTGTTCTGACAGGTGTTTCTCTTTTAATCCATGTTATATTATCACACATCTTTCTTCTTTCTTGTATTACCCTGACATTCTCTTTTCTGACTTCTTTGTGGCACAAAACTGCATTTATGATAACTGTGAATTCATGATATTGTCCTTGCATCATCAGTTCATGCTAGCTAGATCATACAGTCCTGCAAAATGAGTAGCTTAATGTTATATTGGCTACCACCACATTAAAAGTAAAGTATAAAAATTACAAATATTATATTAATTAATTACAAGTTTTCATAAGTATTATAATCAATGCAATGTAACACATCCTTTCCTAATACAGTTCAAGGTGATGCAACAGTGGCATGTCTGGTAACTAATGATAACTGGGTACACAAGTAAACAAGGAGTTGTTGAGTGTTACCCATGCAAGTGTAAAAGACCAAGAGGAAAGTCTCAACAGAAATGGAAAGAGAAGAATGTGAATAGGACCAGTGTGGAGAACACTACGATACTTCGATATCGTACTACAGCGATACTTCCGTAGCCTAGCAGTTAAGGTACTGGTCTGTGAACTTCATGGTCCAGGGTTCAAATCCCACCTCTGCCAAGCTGTCACGGTTGGGTTTTTAAGCAAGGCACTTAACAGCACTATTGCTTGAATTGTAAGGGCGTCTGCTAAATGCAGTAAATGTAAATAGCATAAGTGAATTTGTGTGTGGTGTGTCCTGTACTTTTTATATTTTTTATATTACACAGAGCTGTTTAAAATGGAGCACTGTGTCAAAGCAGCTTTATAATTTTAGATTAGATATATTAGCTCAGCAGTAGCACACACAAATGTATACAAACAGAAAGGCAGATGTACAAAGACAAACCAAGAACAAGTACCGACCAAAGAGCCAACATGAGAAGGACAAGACCCGACAAAGAGTGGAGAGAAAGAG
>JAUZST010013992.1:0-10785 GCA_034779995.1 Parotocinclus haroldoi
GTGTGTGTGTGTGTGTGTGTGTGTGTGTGTGTGTGTGTGTGTGTGTGTGTGTGTGTGTGTGTGTGTGTGTAAAACAAAAAAATCTCAAAATTATTACTATGGAGGATCCTCCAAGAACTGCTGGACAGGCCCCATAACTGTCAGTGTGTTTTGGCAGTGGTGGGTGATCATACATCCTACTGACCAGTCAATGTGTGGTACATTTGAACATGCTTGTTTTCACCCCCATGAATATGTCACTTGCTACTCAATCACGATAATTGCATTTGCATCTCATTTAGGTAATAAAACAACATTCTTTAACTTTTCATTTGCTTTTATAATGAAAAAGAAATCATGTTTAATGGGATAATATCAAATGCTAATTTATTTTATCGCTTCATGTTCATTTTGAAATACCCACTCATTGTAAGATTTATTGTATATTTATTGTGTATATGTATATTTATTTGTAATTGTATATACAAATATAAATCTGTAAAGAGTCCTTCTCTTATATATATATATATACAACCCCAAATCAGAAAAAGTTTGGACAGTATAGAAAATTGTAAAAAAAAGACTCTTTACGTATTTACGTATTTACATTCACTTTTATTTTACTGTATGAACCAAGGATAGTTAGTGATTTGTCTGAATCAACCTAAAAACAAACGTGGGGCAGGGGTAATTTAGGGCGAGTAATGAGATAAAAAAAATCTAAATTTGTGACGTGATAATAAGCAAATGATGCCAACAAGTGATAATAACCAAAAAGGCCAAAAGGTCACTGTACCAAAACCAAAAAATTAACCAAAAATAATCCAAAAAAGGCTTTCGAGAAACAAAGGTCATATGATCTCCAGTTTGTCATCATTAAATGATTTAAAGAACTTCAGTGCCTAAAAGACGAGGATGCAGACGCATTTTTCATTCATTTCCAGCCTTAAAATGTCCCGTCTGAATTTTTAAAGAATGTGTTGCAGACATTCCTGTTGCATTTCAGCAGGAAGTCAAAGGAAATGTAAGGAACAGGGATTTCTTTTATTTGCATTTTCCTCACCGTCCCAAGTTTTTTCAGATTTTTTTTTTTTTACAGCAAACATAAAGTACCCAAGTAGAAAGTTGCTGATAAACTATGTCACAGGAAGACGTCAATAATCACAGGTGTGGTCTGATTGTACACTGCTACTCATGCCACAAGAGGGCGTTAAAGGCGCACTCTGAGACACAAATGGCACCTTCACTACACACGCCTGTCTCTGCCCGGACCATTTTCAAGCACGGAGCAGAAGGAAATTTGTTGTCACAGAGCCTATTGCCACCGTCACCTTCATTTGCAATGGTGTTGTGATCCTTCCAGTTTCTGTATGGGCTTCAAAACTGCCATTGGTGTGGAGCTGGACATGCTCCAATTGCTGATATGATCCTGCAGCAAGGTGTGCGGCCTCTAATAGCAGGACTTCCAATTTTCAATTTTAATTGGATTCAACAGTATTTAGGATTTTTAAAATTCAGTTTATGCAAATTGATATTTTGCAAATTTATAAATTGCTGCCTTTCCTTTGAGATGGCGTTTGCTGATTGGAGTTGCTTGTACTTTATTCAGTACATTTTGTATCTGTGTATAAGTTGCTGTTCTAACTCTTAGCAAACAAACCTTTATTTCTTCTGATGGTGTGCTCAATTTTGTTCAGCCTGATGGGTTTTTTAATACAAATCATTTAATCAAGGCATTTAGATTGCCATGCCCGGCCCCTTCATAAAGCTTCAGTTCAATCAAAATTTGTCACCTCTTTGCTTGACATTAAATGCAGCTGAAGAATTACATATTTTTTACTGGCAAGTGACCTAACCTTTTGTAAGGGTACTGTAACTGCCCAATGATAAAACATGCTGTAACCAATATTATACTGTTATAGGAGGGATGGCATATTCACATAATTTAGTAGCAATTCTTTGTCAAACGTTCTGCTGATGCTTAATCACTCATAAATGTGTGAATGTGATCTCCATCCAAGTTGCAATAGACCAACACTAAGTATAAAATAAAAACACACAAACAGTTAAAATTAAAAATGGTATGGCATTTTCCAGCATTGTTGCTAGACTACATTGTAATGTAGAGGAAATATATAGAATAACAGAAATTTCAGGAAATATACTGGTATGGAGATTATGAACAAGTGCTTTTCAACATGTTATTAGGACACTGATACAGATACACACGCAAGTCAGGTTGTATTTTGTGTTTCAGTCTCACCAATTGGTTTGTTGCCATGTCACATATGAATTAAATACAAAATCTGTCTGCAAGCAATTTGTCCTTTCTCTCCCCTCAAAGATCGTCTTATAAATAAAATGTCTTGAGTTGATTAGTTAGTAAATGCTCATAGGTATTCATTTTGGGAGATTAAAATACCCCATATGTTATAGCAGGAGTTTAATAGATGCATGAAAGTGGGAAAAGGTGCAGCCTAGGTGCCCATCAATCCACAGTAATACAACCTGCCTACAATTCAGGGCTGTCTCCATTTTTCCCAGGAGTGGTCATCTGACAGTGATCATACCGACACAGCAATGCTGAAGGACATGACAAAGAACCCAAGGTTATCAGCACCAACAAACTACAATAACATATCCTATTTATAGGACAGTGTTGGACTTTAGAATTCTATTACATGATATCACTAGGTTTTCCTCTATCTCTCTGGTTGATGAAACTATAATCTCCCAGGTTATTTCTGGTTCTAAACCATCTATTTCTTCACTTGATCCTGCTCCTACTGCTCTTCTGAAGAAGAGTGCTTCACCTATGTGCCTATTGGTGACTCTCTAGTTGTCCTCTATAAATGCCTCTATAACACCTTTAGAAACCTAATTTGGATTCTCCTGTTCTCAGTCATTTGTATTCTTTTCTTTTTTAATATCCGGGGTGTTCTGGCCTCCCAGCTACTGCACTAACAGCATATTCAAAACTTTTCACTCTGGTTTTTGTCCTCGGTGC
Source organism: Parotocinclus haroldoi (assembly GCA_034779995.1). Taxonomy (NCBI): domain Eukaryota; kingdom Metazoa; phylum Chordata; class Actinopteri; order Siluriformes; family Loricariidae; genus Parotocinclus; species Parotocinclus haroldoi. The sequence goes on from JAUZST010013992.1 coordinate 2,987, forward strand.
TCCTTTATGTTCTCAATCATCCGCTCTCTGCACCTGATCAAGGTCATGCATCTCGTTTGGTTCTTATAGATCTTGCGTCTGCCTTTTATACTGTTGATTACAAAATTTTAGTTTCCCACCTTTCAGATATTGGACTATCATACATAGTATTAACCGGGTTTAAATTGTATCAGATTGGCAGGCACATTTTCACTCAGGAATGCTCTGTCTGAAACTGTTACTGCTGAACGTGGTGTCCCTTCTTAATTTACAACTTACTTTTTTCCTATTGGCTTGATCATACAGTACAGCTTTTGCTTTCACTGCTATGCTGACTGCTATTCTTCATTTCCTTTTGCCACTCTCGCTGATTGTATTTCTAAATATTCTTGTGTCCCTGGCTACAGGTCAACTTTCTTAAGCTCGATTCTCAGAAGGCTTTTTGTTTATTGGCACCAAATCTGTGTGGGCATGTCTGTTCAATTTCCATACTGTCTGTAATTTTGGTGTTCTTTTTTATTCTACTCTATCTTTTGTCCCTCACATTAACTGCTTTTACCCTGCAGTTGGGGCAGCGTGTCGCTCCATTTCAATGACAGGATTGAAACGTTCACCTTGAGGCCTTCATACTTGAATCCAACGATAATATGGTTCCACATCCATGGTAGTCCTGGTAGTAGTCCTACAAACGAAAGGGGCGGTGGCTAGCTGCCAATGGCAGGACATGTGATGGGTGACATTAAAACACATTTCTTTCTGCTAAGCACCTGAAAATGGTTGGGTAAGAAACAGGGTTGTGTAGTGAAAATGCCACCTGTGTCTGGATGGTGGACAGCAAAACGGTGGTATCTGCTCGTGCTTGTAGGGAGATCAAATTATTTTCTCTGACAGCCTTTTTTATAGACAATTGGGGAAGTAGTTTGTGGCAGGACCAGTTGTCTAATTGGATCACAGCTGTAATCAGTTGCATATCTGCCCAAGACATAACTGTATTGCTGTAGTTTTGCAGCAATCCAGCATTTCTATCTGGGTGCTTAATTTTTGTGTTGATGAGTGTAAATAGCAATCACCAGTCCAGATGGAACACATGATTATGACTCACATTGCCCATAATGGCCCCTGCCAGATTCCACAGTGTGCCCACTTATAGGACCCATGATGTTTGTGGGCAATAGCATGATGGTTCATCTGGATCCCACTTGTAGCATAACTTGTTCGAATAGTGACTGCCAAATTACTTCTGTTGTTCCCCCATGCTGACATGCTATGATATTGACTGTCTAAAAACATTAAACCTGTTGCTTGTGTGTTGTATAGAAGCTAGTATCCCACTTTTGTGAACCGCATATAATTGTAGAAATTAATGATTAAATATGAATGACTATTATTATAATATAAATCAATATTGATGATTAAATGAATACAATGGTATATTGTAAGTACCTGGAATACAGTGGCACGTTGTAATTTTCTCTAAGAAATAATGCGCACCACTAGAAAGTGGCTTACCATTGTGTGGATACTGTGACACTTGTTTCCATGGTAATTGTTCATATGACATTGCAAGACCTGTCTATATTTAGTCCCCTGCAGTGAACCTATGCTGCGCTACCTTTTATATGTGTTTTTTTCTGTGTTGTTCTGTTCAGAAAGTAAATTATACCAAAAAAAGCACAATAGATGAAAACATGAATAAGCAATTCCTGTTGCCTCTTTGTAAGTGGGTTGCAAATAAGGATGTAGTTAAGAATAACAGATACAACTATTGATGCCCCTGCAACACTTCAGGTCTGTGTGCAGTAATAATAAAAATGTATATTGGTGAAGTCTGAGATTACAACGAGGGTGTTAGAATTGAAGAGCTAGTCCTCAAAGTCAGGAGAGACTGCAGTGGCATTACATCCTAGCATGGTGTCACTGTAGTATTGCTGAGCCAAGAAACTCTGGGCTGAAATATTGCCTGGCTTAAATCATTACTCTCAGCTGTGGCTGTTATTCACCACCAGCATTATACTGAGACAGGTCCTAGAAGCTCAACCCTCCCCCACAGTGACCTGCATGAAACGGGCATAAGACGTGATGAATTAGGACCAAACCTCAAGATTTTCCCTGTGTTTCTCTACTCGAATCCTCACAGAGGCTTGGCTCAGCACCACTCATCGCCAGACTGTGTGAAATATTAATTGTGATCGAGGGGGATGTGTCATTGAAATGAGGAATGTTTACTGCATACAGATGCACGAGTTGATAATTGTCTCATAATTAGAAAGTACTGCCCTTGGAAAGAGGACATGGTTCAAAACCTTAATAGAGCTGAGGCACTATACACCAGTCATCTTCAAAAGTCAGAAGCCAAGGAAAATAGCACTGGTCATGTACAGATGAAAAAGCTTTCTTGGGTTTAAGACCTATATATGAGAGCTCTGATAATATTAGTCATATCTGTCCTAAAGCAGAAGGTATTTTAAAAAGGGTGAATGTAACCCATATGTAACCCACAGTAATACATTTCATATTGTGTACATGTGTACAGAGTCATTTTAATAATTTCGCTGCAACCCCCCTTATACCAATTACCCGCTCATTAAGCCACTTCTCTCCCTCCCCTGATTTCCCTCTTCTGCCCCAGTGCTCTCCTTCTCCTCCATGGACATTTAGCCTTTCTCTTTGATTCTCACTGGATGTTCACCATCCCCCAAACCCTGGTAGAGTACTGTGTCTGTACGTGGTCTACAAACCAGACAGCATTTCATTGACAAATGCACTGACGCACAGATCCTGTGTATAAAGCTGTGGTAGTAAACTATGTTATCTCTGTTGTACTAAAGTGTGACCTCTTTTTCCAATATCATTTTCCAATCTAGCTGACCTCTTCCTGGGCCATAAATCATTCTAGAGGACTCCGGTCGAAGCATTGTAATATTCACTGTGTTTGCTATGGCTTTTCTGGATTTTTTTCTAGCTAGATTGTAATGCGGGGGAAATAAGATTATACGGGGAAAATAAATATGAGGAAATATATTGTTAGGAGAAATATGAACAAATGCTTCTTAAAATGTTATTAGGAAGGAGTATATTCAGATACACAAACAAGTCAGATTGTATTTTGTGTTTCTGTCTCGTATATTGGATTGTTTCCGTGTAATAGGAATTAAATGCAACATCCATCCAATTCAATTTTACATTTCTTTTTAGCTCATTTAGTTTTGGTGCCCAGCTAACGCCTTGCTTCTTAAATGAAAACCGTGACTCTCTGACATATGTCTGCGGGCAATTTTTCCTTCCTCACCTCGCAAGCACCCTCTAAGATTAAGTAAAACGTCTCAGTTGTTTACTTAATGAATTCTCCTAAGCTTTGGGTTCTTCTTTCGAACAAATCGCATCAAACATTGAGAAATTTATTTAATTGTACTTTAAAAGTTTTAAGTCCTCAAAACAATTAAATGTACATGAGAAGAAGAAACTCTCAACGTGCTTGTTTCTTAAAAATATAAATATAAAATAATATGTAATAAAATAAAATGTAAATGTGTGGAATAAAAAACAGTTTTATTAGATTTTCTTTTACACTTTGGGTAATTGTTGCCATTATCCATTCTGGCTAGATTTGGGGTATTCATAACTTTATCTTCATTTTGGTAAATGTAATCCCTCTTTATTTTTTGGCTCAGCACTCCTGGTCGCTCTCATCACTTGTATTCCTCAGTGACAGCAATCTTGCACTCAGTTTACTTTAGGGACTGTTAGTTTTACCCCTGTAATTGCTTGTCAAATGACATAGAGTGTGAAGCTTGTGGCATCATTTATTGAATGTCCCAAGTGTGGAAATGAACTGCCCCTATGACCCCCTTTTCCCCTGCTGTTTTCTGTCAATTCACTGGCTGCCTCTTCTGTCGACGACAGGTCTGATATTTGGAATCAGTATTTTCAGTTTGATACTGTTTTTGAACAATAGAACAGTCACCTGTGTTCATGTAGGTGAGTTCACTCGGTCGGTTAGGTACATCCTCATTGTACTTACATTTAATCCCCATTTTAAAAGATTATTAATGAGTTGTACAGTATATTGTTATGCACTTGTTGTCAGCCCCTTGTCACCCATCCATCAGTAGGAAAAACACCACAGAATGGTAATGGATGGTCTATTCTTACCACACTGAAATGGTATTACCAAGATACTGCATAGTTATACAATATTACAATAATCCAGGCAACTAAGGGTTAAATGTTTTGCTTGAGGGGCAGCTTAGCAGTGCTGGGACTAAAACCTTGGACCATCTGGACAATGTTCTAGTAACTTACCCACTGATGTATCCCAGTCCCCAGTGTTTTGCAACATTTAAAACACGGTTTTATCCAAAGTGTCTTAAAGCTGAATTTTATAAGGTTCTTGCAACTTCAAGCACTGGAGGTTTAAGGGCTTTGCTAAAGGGCCCAACAATGGACGCTTGGGCAGTATTGGGGTGTGAACCACCTAACAATCTTGTCAATAGTCCAGTGTGTCACAAACATTTTCTTGCAGTGTGCACTTATTGGGCACTTTATTACTCATACAAACCTTCTATATCTATTACCAGAACACAGTGTGTGTTAATATTCTTATAGTTCTTCATTAGAGCTCAGTTTACTCTTATCTGGGTAAGATTAGAGCATTAGTCAGTAAGTGTTAAAACCATCAGTATATGTTACTAAATGGTGTAAGGCAATTTAAATATTTAAAATAACTGGTTGAATTTATGGACGTTCTAATATGAATATGACAGTGGTCTGACCTTGGTGTCACTGGACATCAAGGCTCCAGATGGATCAAAGTAGGTTCAAGCAAAACTCTGAAGGTCAAGCTGAAGTGGAATGAATAAACTGCAAATGGATAAAGTCCAAGATTGCTAGCAGCCTGAGAGTAGATATCTAACAAATACATGCTTCCCCTCTCTAGCTCAGTGGTGCACAGTACAGTAAATTAGTAATGAGTCCATTGTTAAAATTCATGATTCTCTCCTGCAGTCTGCAGACACATTGTAACGTCAAGCGTCCTAATGCATGTTAATAAAGCTGCATATTCCACTAATTGTGTTATTCACTGTACACAAAGTGCTCAAAAGAAGGAACAAGGAAATATGGCAAGAGTCTGTCCTGATAGGATATGCATAGGATATCTATTTACTGCTCTTATCCCATCCTCCTCTATCTTCAATTTACGGTGTATTTCATTCCTTTACACTGGAACCTAAATTAAATTCTAATTTGCTCCAAGAAATTAACATTGAATGGATGTTTCAGTACCTGCCTTTTCTCTAAGCCTTCTTATTGACCATCTATCCCAATCTGTGAAATGAACTCATTATAGTGGAATCAACCTCCGTCTCAAACTCTCTTCTCATGCTTATATATACATTTTACACACTAAATTGAAAATAACACTGGAGTAAAACACATTAATTCACTGCATGTTACCATGGGGCTAATAGCCAATCTTAAAGAAAATTAGTAACTGAAGTAACAATTGGGCATTAATATTATATACACAATACATGTATAACAGACTAACATTGGATATTGAGCAAAAGCGCTGTTTGTATAGGTATGAGGTTTCTTCAGCAGGTAGGTATTGTTTATTATTGGTTTCACAGCAGGGAGCTGTTAGCCCTGAGGTGCCCTACAATTTTATGTTGGCGGTACACAGTCAGCTCTCTTTTAAAGAAGGAATGGACTTGGATTAATGACAAATATGATTTCTGAAATGCTAATACAGTGATTCTTTCATTCATTTGCATACCTGCTCAAACCAGTTCAGGGCCTTTGGGGACTGGGCCCTAACCAACAGGACAGTGTGCATGGCAGGATCACACACACAAACACACACAAACACACACACAGACTCCTTTTGTTTTTCAACAGAAACGATACTTTTTAAAAAGGCTGTTTATCCTTGTATGGAACTTGTCGTGCAAATGTCCAAAATGTAAGATATTCCTGGTAGACACACATACAGGAACACTTCAGAGACAACCAAATTGACCTAATGTTTGTCCTTTGCGTAATATTTGGAATAAGGAAGGAAACCCCACTTCTTACCGAACTGGGGATGGGAAAAGTTGTGTCTTGGGAGAAATAGCTTTATCCTTGCAGCACTGCCGTGCACACTGTTCACCATACTCTTGATAGTGGGTCATGAACATTAACATTAGCCAATGAGATATTTTCAGTTGCTTATAACTTTTCCTGGGTTCCTGTGTGACCTTGCACTAGATCCATTCAGTCATTCTTTCTGGCTCTAGTACCATCAGAAGGTCAGTTTCCTCGATATTGCATTCTTTTCACATTGCTGCAGCTTGTAGATGAAGGGGCAGTCCCACAACAGTGATCTGAACCAGTACTAATGTTTTCCGGAGTCCAGTTATACTGCCACAGATTTGACCAATTTAAGCAGAGTAGCCCCACTGTAACACAAGGCAGATAAAGAAGCTGTGGGAGTTACTTGTGCTTGTCAGTGGATGAACTGATTCACTCTACTGGTGGACTGTCTAGGTTGTCCAGAGCCTGTTTGCCGTGTGTGTGTGTGTATGTGTGCCCTCATGGAACCACTACTCCCAATGGCTCCTACAACAGCCAAGTCAGCCTAGATGGTGGGCAATTTGTTGAAACGTTCTCTGTGTGCCATGAGTGCAGTGTACAGGCATGTCTAGTAGACAACAATGTCTCACCAAGAGATACACTAGCCAAAAGTAGCTTCTAAGATTCTTTATATAGGGCAGCAAGGGAACTAGACTCTTGTGGCAAGACCTGGTGGCTAATCAGAGCACACCTGTAACTATTTACATATCCGCTTGTGGCATACCGAGTAGTCCAACAATCACCTTTGTTTCTAGGTGCATTATTTTGTTGTCAATTAGTGTATACTGTGTGTATAGGAACCACTGACATATGTCAGATACGTCGGATCATCTTTTGTCTTCTAAGTGTATTGAGACACATTGTGTGCAATTCAGCAATATAGCTTGTATATGACTTTGTGGAGTATCATGCTTTGGATAAGTTATTTTACTGAAGTAAAATATTTTACCTCAAGTAACAGTGCCTTCACCTGAGTAAGATTTTTGCAATTTTGCCCACCTCTGTTTTAAGGATCTGAACTGTAACTACATTTTAGTATAAGTATATTGACTTATGTGCTAGGGGCAGTTGCGTTACCTGATATTTGTTTGGATACAAAATTGCCTAAATTATGCATGGATGTGATTGCATACAGAAGGCATAATACACAGGCATGTATTAATTTAGTGGTTATTATGCAGAGCCTCAATATTGGGTCTGATTATGACAATATAATACACACGCTGCAAATGTGTCTTAGAATGGTGAAGTGGAGAACCATGTTTATATAATTTGGTAAACCCTGGCCATTAGAGATGTAAATTACTGAGATAGAGCGCTGCTGTTTTGGATTACTATTCAATAAGAACCTGCAGTCTGATTTTGAGCTTCATGAATACTAATCCTGGATAAGAATGAGGGAAAATTGTCTGTATGAAATATAAGCTAGCAAAGCATCTACGTAATCTTTTTACATGTGGCTTACTTATGTAAGTGTGTAATGTTTTGTGGGTAAAGTTTGTGTCTGCTCTGAGGTAGACACTTTTATTCATAGTCATTATATTTCGATCCAAACACAGGCTTGTTGGTGCAGAGTTGGTCTTGAAAATATAAATATAAAATATAGTTATATAAAATAAAGTAGGCAAATTAAAGACACACACACACACACACACACACACACACACACACACACACACACACACACACACACACACACACACACA